>JAPEVC010000023.1:0-230298 GCA_027946555.1 Gnomoniopsis sp. IMI 355080 | reverse complement strand
GGTCAGTGGGATCGGTATGGGGATGGCGATCGAGCTGGTGGTTATGGGGGCAGACCGGGTGGAGAGGGTGGTGGGCAGGGCGCGAATGCGTTGCCGCTGGGCCAGAGGAAGGAGAAGAGGGACAGGTCTAGGTCAAGAGAGGACAGCTATAGGAGGAGGGAGAGGTCAAGGTCGAGGTCGCCGAGGCGGCGGGACAGATCACGCTCTCGCTCGCCTCGACGGCAGCGTGATGGTGAGAGGGATAGTCGCAAGAGAGACTACTCAAGAGAGCGGAGTAGGTACGACGACGACAAGCGCCGGAGGGTGGACGCCAGGTAGAATGTGGTCATGCAATGAATGCATTGGTGCTTCATTAGACGGCCCAAAAAAATTGATACCCAAACTCCCAAACCCCTTGTGCTCTGGGATTTGCAAAAGAAAGTATCGCATGTGATATAATATTAAATCCGCGTAATCTCTACCCTCGCCCGATCCCATATCTTGTGGCCCATCATTCCCTCACTTGCTTCGATATCCGACAGCGACATTGGGAACAGCGTCATGCGCGCATATGTGCCCGCCCCGCGGCGCTTGGATAGGTAGCCTGGGTTGATGGCAAGAACACTCTCCACTACCTATGACGAAACTGTCAGCAATCCTCGTGTAAAAGATTTTGATATATTAATAACATACCTGCGCAAAAGGCGGCAACGCACTCGGCACCACCAACACATCCGGTCGGACGTTCACCATCTCGCCCAGCTTCAAAAAGCTCACATCCAACATCGCGCCCTCCGCTATGCCCTCCGCAGTCCCGGTCTTGGGGTATCGGCTCCTGTCCATGGCCGGGAAGACAGGAAAGTAGTGTCGCTGCTCGATCAAATGTCGTGCCAACCGGTTCAGCAAATTCGGTGTAGGGGCTGGGCGACTGATGACCTCGTCACCCTTGAGCTCCCATAACACGTCCTGAGCGGAAATGCCGAGTACCATGTCATTGAGCGAAAGAGTCATTGGGTTGCCTATTACCCTCGCGGATTTGGGCAAGCCGAGTTCTTTGCGCGGGAGGGCGTCTTGCGGCCAAGAGACGTGCTTGTCGACTACATCTCGCGTGGAGGGGACGAGAAGGATGGTGATTGTAGGATTGGCGGCGGCGAGGCGGTTGAGGGCGGGTGAGACCATGTACTTGAAGACAGTGGACATGGTGGCTACATCCTCGCTTGCTTCGTCGGGGAGGTCGAGGTCGAAATCGCCAGATGCGATGAGTGGGTGATCGGCGTCAATGAAGGGCCCGGTCAGGACAAGGGCGTCGGCGTAGGTGTCGGCTGCGACAGTGCAGAGCTGGTGAAGGGCTTCAAAATCGAGGTTATCGTCGGGTGTGTACGGTCCAGAGGCGTATATGATGTTCAGGGGCATAGGCTCGCTATCTGTGTCCATCGCGTCGGGGCCCCCAAGGAGTCTTTGTCTGTGGGCGGCTATGGCAGCGGCGGGAGATGCTGCGTTCGGAAGGAGGGGTATCTCAAGGATTTCGGTGACGGTAAAGTTGTGACCAGAGGTGTTGCTTCCTCGCAGGGCAACGATCTGACCGGGGAAGAACTGATAGGCCTTGATCTTGTCCAGGTTGAGTGGTATGCGCAAGCCACCGCCTGTCCTCCGGGAGGTCTCGAGGACCAAAGACGCAGCGTTCAGTTTACCTTCAAGCGAGTCTGAGGCGATGCGCCCGACTGCCACAACTTCTGTCGTGCTTTGCGAGGCGGCACTGCCAAATGCTTCGTCATCTAGCTTGTGGTGGTCCTTGATCAAGTTCAAAAAGTCGTCTATCCGGTCGTCCAAGATCTCAGATGCTTCGGATAGCTTCATCCCAAGGGGCTTGTAACCAAGCTTCTTCTGATCAGATGCAGCTGTCAACTTAATGCGCGGCTCGCCAAATGGGGCTATGGGTGGTTCGGCGGCTGGCAGTTGACTATTCAGAACCTCGATGACCTCGCCCGGGTTTGTGCGGTCATTGAAAGAGGTTGGCGGCAATGCGCCCATCGAGTCTAACTGGTCCTTCACGCTGGCTGGAGACTTGTGGTCTGGCGAGCTACCAGCGAATTCAGACTTGACGCGGGATACGGGTGTCTCCTTCTTTTTGGTGGCACTTTTCCTTGCAGCTGGCGTGTTCGGTATGAGACCATCGATCCTACCAAGTATCAGTAGGAGACCAAAAGATTGATCATCCAGAGTCCTCCAAACTCACATGCCAAACACATCGCCACCTTTGGTCGCTCTCGGCGTGGCACCCACCCTCTTGTCGGGTTTGCTGTGAACCTGCGTTCGCGTGCTTTTCTCAAGATCATTCTGCAGCCCCTGTTTGAAGTCGTGCATTTTCTCAAAAGATGGCTGGCCAGCTTCCATATCCATCTTGATGCAGTATGACTCCCACTTGAAGTATAAGTCCTCTGGCGATAGGTCGTGCAGCCGCATGATGGACTGCATCTCGACGATGACATCCTGCCCCAGGCCTTTGTCGTTGGCGCCGAAACGCTCATTGAGTTCTGAAATTATCGGTTCCGCCATTGTGAAGTGCTGGGTGTGAAGTGTGCTCTGAGCAGACGTTTGTGAGAAGTAATCGTCGAATATCTTCTTCCTCCTTGTCCCAAGCAGAATAAAATAAGACGCGTCTTGACGCGTTTTGGCAGGGGCCGTGTTTAAGTGCGGCTTATCGATTAGGCTCTCATACAGCAGTACGATGGTACCGATGCGTAGTAGAGAGTGCAGGCTTGCAGGCGCCAAGGATGTTATGCAAGGGACCTGGTCCTTGTCCCTGAAGATGTGCTGTGCCTCTGCCCCTGCCGTTGGAAAATCGAAGAACCCACTTTGCGATCCACCCCACTCTCCCGGGTCGGAAGCGCAGGACTCACCGACATGTCATGGTCATTCTATCGAGTACAGTGCACTCCTTTGGATGATGTGTCTTCACAATACTGGCATTATCTCTTTCTTTGCTTCTGACGTCCGTCAATTAAACCCCTAAACATCCCATTATTTTCAAGTCTCCTTTGCTTTGCTGCGTCAAGAAGGTCGAACAGCCGGCATATTCTCCCTCCTTTCCCACTACACTCTCCTCATAACACATAAATTACCTTGGCTCCCAACGCTCGAGGACCACTACACACATCAGCCAACATGCCAGACGACGCAACAGACAAAGCACCCGTGCTCAAGACGCCCATCGAGCATCCTGCACCACACAGCACCCCTAAGCCCCACGCTGAGCTCACCGACGACCAACAGCAAAAGTACGACTGGCTCCTGAACCAGATCAAGCGCTGGGCAGAACCCACCGCCGCCGGCCTCACTATCCCCAAGGATGCGCCTGCCGACCTCACTGATAATGAGAAGTTTTGGCTCACGCGCGAGTGCCTACTGCGCTATCTCCGCGCCACCAAATGGAACCAAGCCAACTCTGAGAAGCGTCTCATCGACACGCTGCTCTGGCGGCGCCAATTCGGCGTGTACGACAAGCTCACCTGGGACCACATCTCACCAGAGAGCGAGACCGGAAAACAGATCATCCTGGGTTTCGACAAAGAGGGGCGGCCATGCCAGTACCTGAATCCTGGTCGGCAAAACACGGAGCCTAGCCATCGCCAGGTGGAGCACCTGGTGTTTATGATTGAGCGGTCCATTGAGCTGATGCCGGTCGGGCAGGAGACGCTGGCGCTGCTGATCAATTTCAAGTCGAGCAGCGGGCGTAGCAACACCAGCCCGCCCATTAGCCAGGCCAAGGAGGTGCTGCACATCCTACAGACGCACTACCCGGAGCGCCTGGGCAAGGCACTGATCATCAACATGCCGTGGATGGTGGTGGGCTTCTTCAAGATCATCAAGCCGCTACTGGACCCAGTCACAAAGGAGAAACTCAAGTTCAACGAGGCAATGGCAACGTACGTGCCCAAGGAGCAGCTTTGGACCGAGTTCAGCGACGGCGCGCTGGAATTTGAGTATGAGCACGAGGCCTACTGGCCAGCGCTGCGCAAGCTGTGCGAGAGCCGGCGCGAGGAACAGATGCAGCGGTGGGTGGCGGGCGGGAGTGTCATTGGGGAGAGCGAGATGTATTTGCGGGGCGCTGAGGGGAAGGGTGTCAACGGCACGGTGGACGATGCAAGTACGCTGATGCAGGAGAAGTTGAAGGTTTCTGATGGTGAGGAAACAGAGGCGGAACACACGGCAGCGGCAGAGACAGTCGTCGCCATATAGGCTGTGGGATTCTGGGCTGCGATTTTCTGAGGAGTACAAGTGTTTTAGACGGGGCGGTTGAACAATGGGGTGATGGGATACATATCAGATGGGATGGGAGGAAACAGGATTATAGACATTAGGGCATTGGATTCATATAGCATTGTTGCATAGCCGTTGATAATACAGACTTCTTCATAAGCATATCAAAATGGGGGGCCCCGAGTGCAAATACCCGATATCCTCACTACCGCTTTATCGCGATAAGCCAACCCTCACATCACCGCCAGCAAGCACCAGCCTCGGCGCGACTTTCAACTGCTCTCTCTGCCACAACCAAAACCGAACCCGCAGCAAACATCTCTTCTTTGCCAGCCAATTGGTACCCGATCTCCACACCTAACTCAATTCAAAACAAAGAGACAACGTCACAATGTCAAGTATACCACCCTCAAAACCCACCGGCAAAGATCCAGCTGCCACCGTAGCGGGCGCTGGCCTGCGCTACCCTACGAACGGCAAGACCATCTACTCGCGCACACTCAATCGAACTCGCACGTCCGAGCTGAGCCAGGCGAGTTTCGCGTATTTGTTCTCGGAGATGGTCAACTATGCGCAGCGGCGGGTTAAGGACATTCAGGATCTAGAGAAGCGGTAAGCAGACTTCCTTTCTCTCTCTCTTTCTCTCTTTGGTTGTGTATGTGTGTGTGCTAGGTGCTATATGCCTGGATTACCGCAGCAAAACGTAGGCTGACCCCTATATTTCGCACTCCCTGCAGCCTCAACCTCCAAGGCCACCCCATCGGCGTCAAACTCCTCGACCTCCTCCTCTTCCGCGAGCCCCCACGCTCGCAACTCCGCCCCCGCGACATCATCACCCTCCTGCACCTCATCAAGATCCAACTCTGGACGCACCTCTTTGGACGCCAAGCCGACCGCCTCGAAAAGTCCTCAAACCCGGACACGCCCGACGAGTACATGATCATCGACAACGAGCCGCTCGTCAACGCGTACCTCAGCGTGCCCAAGGAGATGAGCCAGCTGAACTGCGCGGCGTACGTGGCGGGGATGATTGAGGGCGTGTGTGATGGGGCGGGGTTCCCCGCACGAGTGACGGCGCATAGTGTGGGAGGGCAGAATGCGGCGGCGGCGGAGGGGGGCGCCGGTGGTGCGGAGGGGGGTGCTGCTGGGGCGGTGCAGGAGATGTGGCCTGGGAAGACGGTGTTTTTGGTCAAGTTTCAGCCTGAGGTGTTGGAGAGGGAAGCGTATTTGGGAGTGAATAAGTGATTGGGGGTTGGAGGTTATTTGGACTCAGAAGACATCCTGAAGCAGATATATGCTGAGAGATCGTGTCATACGAATCTCTGGTGGAGGGCACAGGATGGACCTCAAGAGCGTGTTGATATCTGTATTAACCATTGCATGGCCTGGCGTTGGGGGTATCACGGGACTGGGAAGGAACAAGATCAATATTTCCACGACAATTTGTAAGAGCGGTTACTCTTTCAAAACCTGTCATGGTGTCTTGGTGGTGAGCCCATATTCGCATTAGAGAGGACAATACCAAGTGCGTTGTTCACAACAATTCTTTGGGTATCATATCAGTGCCCATTCCTTCAGCACAGTCAAAAGAAAACCGCCCCAGTCAAAACCATAACGCCTTCCGAAAAACAGAACCTCTGACCTCATGAAGAATCTAACAAACCAGCGCCAATCCGCACACCCATTTCTCCCACTCACAAATCTCACCGCGGCAAAGACGTCTTCTTCGACGCGCCACCAGCACCGGCGCCCGCACCCGCACCCGCAACGCCCTTCCAGACACCCACGCTCGGCCCACGACCCATCAACTCGCCCAGCCCAAAGTCCCGCCACGCCGGCTCACGCTTGGCCTGGGTGGCCTTTTGGATGCCAAAAGCGGCATGCTGGTCTGGCACGACGTCGTCCTCGTCCTCCGGGTTGACGGGCTGGTGTGCGGCCGGCACGTAGATGTCGTCGCTGGGCAGACGATCGCGGCAGAATTGCTCGAGGAGGTCGGCATCGCGGGCGCGGTGGAGGTGGATTGAGGTGTGTTGGGCGTCTTTGTTCTAACAAAAAGGGCGGGTGGTTTGTTAATATGGAAAGAAGGAGAACGACTGGAGAGAAAGAGGAACGCGGGAGATATGCCGGGGGGGGGGAGAAACTCACCATGGTGACGGTGTGGATGCGGCCGATCTTGTTGTCAGTGACACTGAGAGGTTCCGAGATGATGGGGAATGAGATGGGACGGTCGGTCTTGGTGTGTTGTGTTGCGCCGCGTCGTGGAGGTTGAGTTCGGGCGTTATTGGTGCCGCGAATTCGAGTAGCTGTTGTGGTGGTTTGCTCTCTCTGCAAGCGGCGCGCTGCATCAGGGTCCATAGTGACATGCGTTTGGGCCAGGGGGGGTGACAGGGGAAGGGCCTGTGAAGATAAGGTTCACTGGAGTGGGCTCGTGCATATACCAAGTAATAAGCTGCAGGCGAGTGGAGCGCGTGAAGTTGAGTCAGGGTCAGGAACTGTAAGGGGAGAGAGTTTGATGATAGCAAAGCTTTGTTTGTTTGTATTTTTGGCCAGAGTTGGATTTGCCAAATGTCTCTGTCTTAAGACGTTCTAACCCTGATTCCGCTAGATTGGCAATGGGCAAGAACATTGAATCAGTTTTAGATCCCGCACCGAGGTTGGGATGTTCCTTTCCAAAACGACAATCCACATAATGCCTGAGACGGGCAGGCTGGTACCTAGGTATTCAATCATCACACACAAGAAACATCCCAGTATCCTTCAATCGGCGCCTCCTTGGTGTGATATTATCCAAAATTGCCCAGGATATGCAAAAACTGCATTGTATCTTGTCTTGACAGAGCCTCCCCTATCTCACCTGTATCTTGACTTGAACAGGAACAGCTCTGAATTTCTGACAAGGTGCGTCAAGACTCAACGAAAGGCGCCTTGTCAGATCACGCAAGGTTTATCGTCTCGTAACTTTCATTGTTGTGCTTAGCAGAATGGGTTTTGACACTGCGCTGCCACCGTCTACCTCGATTGATGTATCTTCGAATAATTTTGACATTCCTCGGCATGTATGATTGAACAGCCTGCAAATAAATGGCAGTGATCAGTGAGATACATCACTATAAGCCTGCAGGGCGAAGGTCTTAGTGGATGTTATCATGTAGAAGACATATCGATATCGTAATACCTCACTATATGCCCTCCAGTATACTGGTTCGTCCATTCCTAGTTCGGATGCTTCCCGAACGGCTACAAATTATGCCTAAAAGACTGAATCGGTATTGCATGTAGCATACTCGGGACCGGGTTGGCCGGAAACTTTATCTATTATAGGGCGCGCGCTGAGAGGGAAAAAGTCTAGAAAACCCGTAAGAAAGTATTTAATTGGATCCACTGCAAGAAAATAAGCCGCCAAGACAACTCCAAAGACGATGCTTTCTTTACCTCCCACCTGGTGAGACTAATTTATAGAGGATAATAGGAGCACGGGACCTCAGCACCGGGTTTGATACAACTATGAGGGTGGTCAGCCTAAGTTTATACCTATCTGATTTGTTATACCAAGTGGTTGCATCTATATTCAACAATGAAAAGAGCACGATAACAGGACCAGTGAGATGAGTCTTGGTGCCCCTGAAATTTGCAGGATGCATACAAGGGTAATATAACGCTTGAAAATGCTCTATCAAACCTACCTCCGTACTGCACTTGAGTCCATGATTCTAGGTTCCGTATTCACCTATCAGCTTCAAATTTCGGAACAAGATATGATCTCCCTGATTTACTCTGGCTGACTCCCCAAATCCCTCGCTCGTTTGCAGCATGATCAGCCAATCTAGGAAGGTCCCCGAGTGTTAGCAGCTGGGCATGGATTGCCAAGATTCACTTGGCTAACTGAAGCTTGTTGCCATGTTTATCCATCATTGGATGAACACAACACCCTGAAGCTTAGCGGCAATACCAAGAACAACACCAATATAATTAGACTTCGCGTAATGCTAACGCACGATACGCCCACAAAGGTGGAAAAATGAGAAATGAAGCCAAAGATAATAAAAGCCGCCAAGTGCCAGCAGAGGTCACCTTGGACCCGTCCACCACCTCCTCATCCTTCTCGTTGTTCCAACAGACGGCACGATGGCAAAGTCTAGCATACTCTTCCTTCTTATGAGCCTCTTGGCCACGGAGGCCACGGCGGCCGTGTTACAGCCCCGGACATACATCGTTCAGATGAAGACGTCCACCACGGCCAACCGTCTTGCCCGACGCCAAGCCTCGCTTGAGGCAGCCGCCGTTGACCCCGGCGCCATGGTCTACAACTACGACACCGTCTTGGACGGCTTCGCAGCCACTATCACCGACGGCCAAGCCGCCACGCTCCGTGAGCAGCCCGACGTCCTGTCGGTCGTGCCAGATGGCATCAAGCAGTTGCACACCACCCACTCGCCGCAGTTCTTGGGCATCGACACCGCCTCGCTGGACGCAACGACCTTTGTCGGCGCGAGCAACACCAGCGCCGAGGCAGACGTCATCATCGGCGTGCTTGACACGGGCGCCTGGCCCGAGAGTGCTAGTTATGATGACACGGGACTGTCGTCGCCACCCGCGTCGTGGGCGGGTGCCTGCGAAGAAGGACAGGAGTGGACGGCCTCGTTGTGCAATAACAAGCTGATTGGCGCACGAGCATTCTACAAAGGCCTGGAAGCGTCTTTGGCGGTGAATAACGCGACGTACAACTGGACGGCGGAGTATAAAAGTGCTAGAGATGCGGATGGCCATGGAACGCATACGTCGACCACCATTGCGGGTGCTGAAGTGCCAGGTGTTTCGCTGTTTGGGAATGCGCCTGGTATGGCGAGAGGAGTGGCGACTGGAGCGAGGTTGGCCATCTACAAGGTTTGCTTTAAGGATGCTGGGTGTGCCGATTCGGATATCTTGGCGGGTATGGATGCCGCTGTCAAGGATGGCGTGAATATTATGTCGTGTAAGTGCTTCATATTTGCAATCTCGGCCAACAACTCATGCAGCGTGCCGTCCGAGAGTTCACCGTCTTCTCTGTGTGGGAACTGTTAGCAGACTAACGTCCATTTTTCTATCAAGTGTCACTTGGAGGCGCCCCAGCCATAGGCGCAGCAAATGAAACAGACAGCTTCGACAGCATCTCCACAGGTTCCTATGCCGCCACAGTCGCAGGCATCCTCGTCTCGACCTCTGCTGGCAACAGCGGCCCTGCGCCAGGCACCGTTGCCAACAACGCGCCCTGGCTCTTGACCGTCGCCGCCAGCACGATGGACCGTGACTTTCCCGCCAGCGTGGTGCTCGGCAACGGCCAACGCTTCGAGGGCGAGTCCCTGTACACCAACACCTCTGCCCCGGACGTCGACACCGTGGCCACGCAGTCGCTCACCTCGTTGGTGCTGAGCTCCACGCTGACTGCGGCGGGTGTCAATAGCACAGCGGCTCAACTTTGCATGCCCGGGTCCTTGGACCCCGCCAAGGTGGCGGGCAAGATTGTGCTGTGTGAGCGAGGTACCAACGCGCGCACAGAAAAGGGCGTCGTCGTCAGGGATGCCGGTGGTCTGGGCATGGTGCTCGTCAACGACGAGGCCTCTGGCGAGTCGCTGATTGGAGATGCGCATGTCCTTCCAGCCATTGCGCTCGGACACAGTGCATTGGCGCCCCTGAAGGAATACATCCAGTCTAGTGCCAACGCATCGGCCGTCTTCGAGCTGACCGGGACCGTGTACGGCGTCGCCGCGCCGCAGATGGCCGGCTTCAGCAGCCGCGGGCCCAACTTCCCTGCCCCAGATATCCTCAAGCCCGACATCACTGGGCCTGGCGTCAACGTGGTCGCGGCGTGGAGCGACATCAGCCCTACGGCCCAGGAGGGCGACAAGCGCAAGGTCCAGTACAACATCATCTCGGGAACGTCCATGTCGTGCCCGCATCTCAGCGGGACGGCGGCATGGTTGATGGCGCGGCGGCCAACGTGGAGTATCTCGGCAATTAAGTCGGCGATGATGACGACCGCATATCCCACGCTGAAGGGCTCGGACTCGCCGCTTCTTGACGGGGCGGATGGAGGATCGGCTACCGTGTTTGACTATGGAAACGGCCATGTGGATCCTGTTGCGGCGCTGGACCCTGGGCTGGTGTATGAGATCCAGCCTACGGACTATCTCGACTTCCTTTGTGCCTTCAACTACACGGACGCGCAGATCCACACCATTAGCCGCGATAACTTCACCTGCGATCCTGCTGTGGAGTATAGCCTGTACGATCTCAACTACCCGTCTTTTGCGGTTTGGTACAACACCAACACGACCCAAGGCGAGAAGACAGTCACCTTCAACAGGAACGTCACCAACGTGGGTGGAGCATCTACCTATACCGTCGACGTGGCGGTAGAAGACTCGAGCAAGGTGAAGGTAGAGGTCAACCCCCAGACGCTCACGTTTGGTGAGTCTGGAGAAGCCCAGGCTTACTCGGTCACTGTGACATTGTCAGACCCGGCCTTGGGTTCTAACTCTTCAGATTATTTGCTATCTTCGGCGAGACTTACCTGGTCGGATGGCGCGCATAATGTGGCGAGTTCTATGGGTTTCTACTGGGGTGCTCCGGACCATGTTGGGTTTACGACTGTGACTAACAGCTCGTCATTGAGTCCTATCTAAGTTTGATGATAGTCATTTTACCCGTGAAGTACCATGGGACGTAGCCAAAATTGAATGTTTTGTTTGAAATATATCATTGTCTCGATGAGACACCCCCAATGCTCTGTCTTGAGTGGTGACCTCGCCGGATTCTTCTCAAGTTATCTAGTCTCCCTTTGGGACGTACCTGGGCGTGTCAAAGTTTCCACAGTCAAAATACAGCCACTTCACCTAGTCATAACTCCAATTGCCTATGTTGAGCCACCATGGCGATTTCGAAGGCCTGGAGCTTGGCGATGAGGAGCCAGATCCAGAACAGCTGCCCGAGGACCAACATAGACGCAAGGCTTATTCTCGCTGCGGACAATTTCCTGATTTAGACATCGTATGGCCGGAGATGATTTCCGAAATGCTTCAAATAGATTGATGATTTAATCATGCGTTCGTATGGCTTGGGGAAAGGTTTTGATGTACTAGAGTATAGTTCTTACCCGTCAAACTCGGGCAACATTGGCTCGCTCAACGTCTATTCCACATTTTGAAGGTTTCTTTATGACATGCTCCTCATCCCGCCCCGATGATCTCCTTCGGCCACTGATCGTTGCTCGGAGTTTGGATTTATATAACTCCAGGATAATTCCCTTGTTTGATGTTCGTCAGACCAGATTGCTTATAGTTAGAAATATCAATCGACTCTGACGCTTAATTTTAGGTATGAGAACGCATAAGTGGGCGAAGCTTCCTTCGTGAGGTGGACGGCTCCTGTCCTTCTTCGCTTTCTGGCCGCTTCCGATGCAGTCAAACAGCTCTCCCTCCACTCAGTGTGGCATAGATGGCTGCTGTGTCTTATCGCAGATGTTCGGCCGAACGTGGAGTAGGTATGAATATGGTGCACGACTTTCCAGGTTGTGCTTTACAAGAAGGGATGTCGTCGAACTTGCTGAGTAAGCGCCGGTTCCAATCAAACCTAGCCCGGTTTACGTCGCACAACCCACCAGCAACCTCAGCCTCATCAAGATGTCGCATCGTCTCCAGTTCACCCCTGGAGCCTTGCTCAAGTGAAGATGATCATCCTCAAGTCATTCAAGTCACTTGTCTCTGTGAAGGTCGGACCGCGCAAGTCAGGCATCACCCGTACATAGCCTTGCTCCTGAGCACGACCACATCACCCGTCGCATAATGGAGTCGTTCACGCTCGGCACAGGAGCATCCATCTACAGCCAGAAGCTCCTCCCAGCCATTCTTTCCGCCGAACATGAGGTCATCCTAGTAACCTGCTTCTGGGCTCGCTCAAAGACCCTGACCGCGCTGTCTGATACGCTCGCGCAGCTCGCCAGACGACGCGAAGCCCAGCCGCCCCCTCAGCCTTTGCGTATTCGCATCTGCTTCTCGTCTCGCTCTTTGCTTCAGAAAATCTTCCATACATCGTCAAGGGACGGATACATATACCCTCCTTCAACATGGACCAGCAAACTGGGACTTCCTTCTCCAGAGATCTTGGCCGCTGGCAATATTGACCTCAGGGTGAAGAGCTTGTTCTTTCTGCCCTTCAGCGTTATGCACCCGAAGTTTGTTATAGTCGACCGTCGGAAGGCCTTTGCTCCGAGTTGCAATGTAAGCTGGGAGCCGTGGTTAGAAGGTTGCTTGGAATTGACTAGGTCCGCGCCATCTAATGATCCAATTGACGGCCTTCTGGATTTCTACTGTCGAGTCTGGGATAAACACTTGGACATGGATATATGTCACCCAGTGTCACAAATTGCAGCACAGCAGCAACTTGGCACAGTTATCAGGTCTCCAGTCGATGTTTCCGTGCAGATCTGCGATATTAATGTCCCTCCTGCTGCTATCGAGTGGCTCCCGTCCTGGCATCGGCGCAACCCAGCCTTCTGCCTATTCCCCTGGCAGACCCCAAAAGCACCAGACACCCCATTAAACAATACAATACTGCGTCTTTTTGAACGATCGACCGAAAATATATATCTACAAACGCCAAATCTTACTGCCCCGCCGGTCCTTGCAGCAATTATGGACGCACTCACTCGTGGGGTGGACGTGTCCATTGTCACGGGCCGGAAGATGATGCTTTGGGAGCAAGTTTTGACGGCCTTCACAACCACAGAGCGATGCATCAAAAGCTTAATCAAGAATTACAGCTGCCTTCGTCGATCTGTCGAGGACCGGAAGCATCGACCTGTCCAGTTTGGAGACGATCATGCTGTTGACATTGAGGCCCAGCTGGTCACTCCCGGCAACTTGACAATCTCATACTACAGACCGATGGTTGGATCTTCAACCGAAGAAGAGCCTGTCCAGTCCCATTTAAAACTGAGCATCTTCGATGGCGAGCATACCGTGCTCGGCTCCGGAAATATGGACCGTGCGAGTTGGTTCACCAGCCAAGAGCTTGGTATCTTGATCCGAGACGTCACATTTGCCCATACAGTCGAAGATACTGTAGACGCATGCCTCGAGGGTAGGTTGGATCCGGTATTTCCGGAGTCCTAAAATGTGCATTTTTGCGTTATGGACAAATAAGACGGGTTGAAACTATATACAAACGAAGAAGACTAAGCAGACTTCTAATGGCCAGCTGCCAACTTCTTTTCCTCGCTACCAGACAATGCAATCCAAGCTTAGAACGCCGGGTTGGCATTCGTCAAAAGCTGCTCGAAGTACGCCTCGAACCACGTGCCAGCCTCCGGTGCAGGCTGAAGGGCATCGGAATACCCACAGTGGTAGTCGTACCGTGGAGAAGTAGTGTTGCTAGTTCCGTCACACTCACCGCCAGGCTTAACCCAAACAAACGCGTCTTCGAGCTCGAGACCCGTGTCAGTGGTGGGGCGGGTTCCGAAGCCCTGTGTACTTGTCATTAAACAATTCACGGAATACGTGCATATCTCAGAAGCATTTACAGCCGGAACAGGGGCAAACCTTCGTGAGATGTGGGAAATTGGGATCAAAGCACGGAAGAAAACCTACAGTTCCGATGGCATTGCACCAGTCTCCCCAAGCGGATTGGCCTGTGGGCTGCTTTCCGGAGCGGCCCTGGTCGGTGATGAAGTGAGCGTCGAAGCCCTGGGCGGACAGGAGCGGGGCAAGGGCTTGCACGTAGAGGGATTCGTCGTAGTTGGAGTCACCTGTGGGATGTGGTCAGTATCGTGGGATAACCTCGACTGATGCACTACTGACCTGACGTGTAGGACGGAGCAGGGCTCACGGTCCATGCGTTGTAGTTTGCGACGTTGGTTGCCAACCCACGGAGAGCGGCAGGCTTGCTTGCGTTGGTGTAAACCTGTGCAAACAGATCTGCAGCAGGCTGCAGATTTGCAGACCAGCCGAGCCAACCAGCATGACCAGCATCAATGTACATCGCCACATTAGGCAGGTTGAGCTGCTCAAGCGCGTACTGGACACACTCATAGTACGCCGACTGCGCATTGGCGCACTTGGCCACATTGAGATTCGTCACCATGTTGGCGAGACTATCGGGCTCGACAACGAGCAGGGTGCGGATGTCACTGAACGTGGTGAGCTGCACCTTGATTGCGTCGATGTAGGCCTTGTAGTTGGCAACACCGTTGTCGGCAATGCTGTACTCGCCATTGGAGGCCGCGGCGGCGCAGTCACGGTCCGGGAGATCGTAGACAACAAACAGCCCTGCGTACGCGGGCGAGGCACCGGCTGCGTTGGCGGCGCGGATGTCACCGAGAGTCTCGGCCATCAAGGTGGGCACCTTGGCGGCGGTGTCGCTGAGAATATGTCAGCGATGGGCTATCAAGGAAGAAGTTCGGAATTTCTGTGGGTGAACATACAGCCACTGGAACGTGGGGACCTTGGCGACCTCAGCAGCCTGCGAGGCCTGCGCCGCGGCGAGCGTCGGGATCGCGTAGGCCGAGATCTCGGAGGCGTAGTACGAGTTGGCCCATTGCTGCACGCCGGAGAAGGGGTTGCCGCTGTAGGTGGCGGTTGAGGAGGCGCCGGTTGCGGTGCCAGTCGCTACGACGGAGGTCGTGGCACTGGCGCTCGAGGCGGTGCTGCTGGCCTTTGTGGTCGATGCAACCGTGGACGAGGCGACCGTGGATGACGAGCTGCTTGCGGCGGCCGAGCTGGAGCTACTGGCAGTACCGGGGAGGCACTGTGAGTAGTATTCACTGGACACTACGCATGTCGAGCCGCTGGCGCAGCACGTGGATCCTGACCAGCCTGTTCCACCGCATTGCGCACTGGTGGCAGAAGAGATTAATATCGACGATGATGTTACGTTTGTGAGTTTGCAGGCTTGGGATCAGGGCTTACTATTGGGAAGCACAATCCTGGCGATCTTCGAGAAGTGGCGCGCCAAGAGCAAGGCCGCTCAAGGCTGAGGCCAGAAGGAAGCACTTGGATGCCATGGTTGCTCAACTTTTCCTAAGTGTTTTGGACAAGTGTGGGCGAGTTGCTTGGCAGGAGGTCTTGGCTACAGTAGTTGATGAGGTCGATATTGATCGAACCTGGGATGAGACGCTCTTATATGAGGGCCCTCAAATTGCTCGTCCAATGGTACTGTGCTTCATTTATTGCCCTAGTATCGGCTAGGCGGGAAGCAAGCCATTGCCTTCCCTGCAGACGCCATCGTTTTGCACGGCATCTTGGACCCTCACGTGGCGGGGCCTTCACTGTGGACAGAATCATGGATGGAGGTGGCGGCTTAGGAGGACCAGGAATTTAGGCAGGAGGATCCGAGAGTTGACTGGATACTTGGGCGAGGAGGACTTCGCGGAGGGCTTCGCCGAACCGACCTAGATAGTAGTGGCGCCATGTGCAGGTGACCGGGTAATAAGCTTAAATAAGTGACACACCGGGTTTTTCTTGTTTGACTGGGAGAAGAATAGAGAATGTGTGCAGCGGCTCCTCACTTGAGCACGCATCGATATAGTCAAGAACCCTGCGCAGAACTCCATCGACGGGAGATCACTGAAACAATCCCCCAATGAGGAAAAGACTGAAAGGTTAGCCTTTTTCCCTCCGCCAACCAAACAAAAGTCGGGGTCATTCCTTGAGCCATCTTGCAGCATACCGGAATTGTTCAGAGTCCCTGCATGCGACTCTAATTTCGGAGGCCCACGTTCCTGACTGTCCCTGATGGGAAAGGGGCCCATAAGTTTGCAATATCACCCGAATCGGCGGCCCGCCAAGCAAACATGCAGGCCCTTTGGGGAATTTCCTTTCCCTGGCCACATGATTGATATGTTGCTAGGGTCGGTGTGGCTATTCCGCGTCGTCGTTCATTTGTGCACACACATTTTCTTTCCCAACCACTGGCCTAGGCTAGGCTAGGCTGACTGCATCGTTGGTCGGACTTCCGAGGGAAAAGAAAAGAGACGCTGTGGCTGGCTTTCCAAGGCTGTCGAGGCAGTAGTACCTCTTGTTCACATCGGGAGTCTCAGCATGTACGATGGTCATATGGCAGGTATTCCTTCATACAGCCTGCATCTTAACATGCTCATAATCGTTCGAAGTTATGAAAGATGCTTGCATGCCGCCTGAGGATGATTCAAGGCTGGTTTGGCCTAATACCTGTTGCATCATCAACGCGTCCATACTTCCCGATATGCAAGTGTCTGACTGACAAGTGATCACGCACCAAGGCCCTGGAAGCTGTCCATGGCCATCAACAGTTGAACCCTATGTTCCAGTGGTATGTCAACCTCGGCTTCAGTCTATCACGCCTCGGCCCATGGGCATCGAGCCCAGTACGTAGGTGGACTGGACTGTCGATCGTGAATGCAGGCTTTTATTCAAAGAGAGCAGCTAGTGGAAGCCGAGGATTCGGAGTTGGCCTCTTCAGAAGTTGATGGCTTTTCGAAATGTCCAAGTTGCTTGCATCAAACTGGTCATATGTGGATACTAAATTCAGCTTTCAGCAACTGCTTAGCTCACCGACAACAGGCTTCAAGTTCTGATGGTTACAATCTAAGCTTACGGTTATGTTCTTCTACTGAGGAAATGAGCAGATCTCCCATCAGAGACCGTACCACAATGCGCATCATACTATCTTTGAGGCCCGTTCGGCGACACCGCACTGCTTTTGTACGGAGATGGCTGGGGCACAACCTTCTACGGCTTCAAAAGGAAAGACTGGCTTAGGATTCAATCACCACATCCTGTGGACCGCCTGTTCTCGACCTTGTACTCAACGGATAACATTTTTGCCGGCGCTTGCTGTTCACTCACTCATAGCAATTTCATCGGGAGATGGGAGTGGCGATTTTGGATGTGAAAAAGGGTCGTGAATGGTTTCGTGTCACCACCTCCCACTATGCGCGGGCAGCCTCTGGCATCCGTGGTTCGCTGGGGAGACTTCGTTTGTGTGTCTTCAACCCCCATACGGGAACAATGCCAGTCCCATACGTCGTGGCTAGTCGGTGTGAATCCAGCCATCCGTGGATCCGCCAGCACTGTTCATTCATAGCTCTAATTTGCCCACGTTTGCCATCTCAGACCGAGCAGCAGGGCAGTGGGTTGAGCAGTTCGCCCGCGAGATAGGTTCCTGACCGCTAATACCGTCCCTAGACGGGCGTCTTTGCTGGTGGCAGCACAATACCCGGATCCCATCTGCTATCAGGACTTACCTACTGAAGAAATTAACAATCCAGTCAACATATGGAAAACGGAATTCATGACTAGAATATTATTCCATTAAAGTTTAAACCATTTTCCAGCATGTTTAATCTAGTGGTTGGCAGATTCACGAATACTGACCAGATCCCACTGAAGGCTGTTTCATGGTGTGGTACACAAATAACCATGGAGGATTAGAATGCCGTGGATACGAAAGCCATTTCAGGTGGTGGCGGAAGAAAGACTGTCAAAGCTTCCAAGGTTTACACTTACACACCTGGGATTTCACGGATTGATTCGGTGACTGGACCTTCTTCGCACCAACCAGTCGGACAAAAGCATAGGTAAACATGATCAGAGTGCCTGCTCATCCCTGGAGCAGTACTCTACAAATCAACATGATATACCTGAAAACAACAACAAAGAAAAGATCAAATATGGCAAATTAGAAGTGGTTGGAAATGAAATCCCGCTTCGAAGAAATTCGAGCTGCTGTCGCCGACCTCGACTAATAAGGGTTGAGTCTGCGGCAGTAACACCGGAAGACTGCCCCTTCCGCGAAGTGTATGCGGACATTGCGTGCCTCGATCCGAGTACAGTTTTACTAAAAGCAAGTACAGTTTTACTCAAAGAGCCTTTACCAGGCACGAAGGCCTCTCTGCCTTAGTTCTGATGGTTCGATATCACATGTAACGCGAGTACCGTACTTGGCAAGTTCGTGTTATAGCAATGGAGCCCGGTTCTGTATAGTTCAGAAATTCTATAATGTCTAAAGCTTACCACTTGAAAGTAAACTCTGAGAATGAGCTATGTGGTCTATCAAATAAATGATTTGGAGTTGCTTTCACTGTCATCAAGACGCACTCGTCGTCACAGTAAGGTTGAATATCCTCTCTGCATTCTTCCAGCCTATCTTTCTCTTCGTCTCCACTCCCAGTCCCTCAGTTGCGTCAAACCAATTGGCGGCATCTTCATTACTTTCGTAAGGGTAGTCCACGCTCCACATGACTCTGTCCTCTCCCATCTCCTCCATCGTGTTTCTAACCGTAGAAAGTCTCCTGATGCCGGCAAGGGTCGCGTAGAAGTTATTCTGCAAGTAGTATTTCAGCGTCTGATTATACGGCCCGTCCGCGCCTGGGACTCCAATCTCCAAGCGGGTGTCAACCCGGTGAACAAGGAAGGGCAGTGCCTCTGCGGCATGCCCAAGAATGATTTGGACCGCAGGATATCGGTCGAAAAGTCCAGAAAGCATGAGACGTAAGGCGTGTCCGGTCGTTTCGGCGCCGAATCCATACGCAGCGTGTGCCAGCATGGGATACTTTCCGTTGCCGTACAGAATTTGTTGGGTTGGTGGTGGAGGTCTGGGATGTAGGTAGACAGGGACGTTCAACTCGGCGACTTTGGCCCAGAAAGGTTCGCATTGGTCTTCATCGAGATACTGAACAGTGTAATTGCTGGCCGATCCTATTTGACTGTACCCGTTGATCAAGACGCCTTTGGCTCCCAGCTGCGTGACTGCACGCTCGAGCTCCGTCGCTGCGGCGGAAGGGTCATGCATTGCAACGGTGGCGAAGAATCCAAAGCGATCGGGGTATGCTTGGACATAGTTGGCGTACATTTCGTCGTTTGCTTGCTTCGCCAGACTTGTTGCGTTTGCTGTGTCGAACACACCTTCTATGCCTGGGCTAGTCAAAGACACAATAACATAACCAATGCCACTTTGGTCCATGGATTGTAATCGAGCTGGCACGTCTGTGAGACGGGCGATGATGTCTTCTCCCACGGTCTACCAAATTGTCAGCATTCTCTGCTTGAATCCCGAAACAGGACGACAGACGGGTCATGACGAACATCAGCAAAAGGCACACCATCGTAACCCTTGATTTGATTTGTTGCTGGCAATGTTGTGTAGGCGTTCCAAAGACTCGATCCAACAGCCTCTTCTAAAGCAATCTTGCCGGCAATTCGAGGTATTGACGCTGTTCCATTTGTATACCGATCTAGTGTACCGTTCAAGTATAAAGTTGCATCTGGCAAGCCTTCAAACATGTAATCCATTTTGAAGATCAATAATATTGATGAGGCTGAAGGAGATAAAATTGTATCGGGTTGGAAGTCCAGATCTTCTAAAACAAGGGAACAAGGCAAAGTAAATACTTGTCAAAGTGATTCAACAACCTTGTGTTCCTTCAAGAGGTCCCGATCTTGTACTTAGGTAGTGATCATTGATACCGGAATATCCTGGATCGATAAAAGCATTGTCGTGACCCGCTTGAGCGCATGGAAATGAAATTGCAGCATTGTGGGCCATATTGCAGTTCCTAACAAAGACAACCTTGGCAACGTCACATTACTGGTTGTTGAACCTGACAACCAGAACAATCCGCTCACCTCATGCTTGCATATTATCACCGATTTGGGAGACTTACCCGCCGATGTCGTGATACTAGAAGATATGCTGACTCCACCAAGATCCACTTTGGGATCGGAATTTACCTAGTTATGCTACCTCATGATTAGGACTTCAGTTCGTGGCGACTCAAGGTTGTATTCGTTCCGGGGCAAACACTCAACATGGAATGAAAACCTTACAACTATACGATTTGCTCCATCGTGAATCCTCTCGAGATCTCATTATCGTGGGGCATAGACAATCTAGCTGGTTTGACTAATGTGGTCCATATATGTTTAGAAGTGTATTATAGTGTATGCAAATCTAGCCGGTCTTCCGTCGTTAGGAAATTGGTCGGGAAGTTCATACCCCCTAATTCGTAATAACGGAAAGCCCCTAAAGCTGTATGAATAACATCGTGTTTAATTTCTATCGTGAGGCGTCTCGACGGCGTGATTGTTGGGTGCAGGAGCTATCACGCCCTCTCATACCGTGCACCTCACGCACGCCGAATTTCGATGCGCAAATTCATGCTGCTTATAAGAGAAGCCCCAGATCATGTAGCCGCGTGAATTAAAGTCATTCAGCTTTCTTCATCTTCCAGTCTCGATGAAATCGGTTTCAAGTGCTTCTAAGCGCAGCGAGATGGGATCGTTAAGCTCGCTTCTTTTGTGTAGTAATTCAATATGGCCTTACCATGTTCCACCATCATACATGTAGGCTCGTCAAACTGAATGAAAGAAAACAATGCCATAATCAAAACCAACGTGAAATCTCATCATGTCCAGGGTTGGTCTAATGCTCAAGGGCCAATCAGAAAACTGGCGTTTATTACTATCTAGAGCACTGCCATTGTTCAATTGTCCCGCCTCAGCTTTTTGTCCAAGTTGGTAGGGTACAAACTCCTTTGATGATTTGGTCACTGACGGAGTGGGCTCTTTATGTAAAGGGGATCAGGATTTAGTATTTATTAGACTCTTCAAGGCCACTGATCAAGTCGCAGTTTTGTATACTTACGGAGCTGTCTTCCAGAGCCATCCGCCTTCAATATGTCTCCATGCGAGATGGTGGTGGTGATTATTATTTGGCGGGAATTATCTGTCTTGCCCGTTGAGGTCGCCCATCCGACATTGCCGGCAGATTTCCTGTCATGCAAGTCAAGTCAGCGATGAGTATTAAAGGAACTTCACGGGCGATATAGGGAGGGAAACTGTAGGAAACTGCAAAGTAGTGCTAGGAACTGTGACTTTAGACTGTTTGGACTGTTTGGTAATCGTTGGCGGTCGGATTGGAAAAAAGCCTCTGCTGACAGGAATACACGGGTTCGTTAATTGTGTCTCCGAAGATCAACGGACAGGCCCATGATGATGAGAGTGCGTATGGTGGACTGCAGTAGGTTTAATCATTCTACACTTGGCTGTGTGAGCAGAAGTCTTTCTATCAACATTTTCCACAAATGTTGTTCTTGCGCCTCACGGACAAATGGAAGACAACCTTCAAGTTATCTTTGTAATGCCTACCTAGGTACTAAACAGAAAAGTCGCTTAAGGCCATGCTTGATTGTGATGCTCATCTCAATACCAACCTCTCACTCTCCCGAAGTCCACCATATGAGTGCCCAATTGCTTGGCACCCAACTCGTCCCGAAATCACTTGCAGCAGTCAGTATGCAAGAATTGGTATACTGGCTGGAGTAAAGATCAAAGAGCTCCTCTGACATGTCCATTGACTTGATCGAATTTTCAACTTGCACGCAAATTAGCAGCCTGATGCCGCTCAAATTTTCAAGACGGACGTATGCTGCCTCACAACCACTTGGTGCGTATGTGTAGGGGCAGTTTTGCTACGTGCTCCCGGCTTAGCCAACAAACCCAAGTCCCGGCAACACGCATCATAAACCGCAGTGGATCTGCCACTTCTCACACAGTCAGTCTCCAAACGAGGACAGCCTCGGCTGGAAAGGGCCGCGGCCAAAGCTTGGATAACGCCTGGTGAACAACATCACTGCTGAGCCGGTCGTTCCCGATCGTCACGTTGCACAAAAGTGCCGGACGCCGTCGATGCTGTACCATTAACTTGGCTGCGAGCACCATTAAGCCCTGGCCGGAGGTCTCGACCCGCAAAACATCCCCTTCCCGGGAAGGAACCCACGGCAAAAAGCCACCCAGTGTCACAAAAACCCTAGCGTCTCTCGAGCCGCATATGTTACCATGGGAGGAGAAGTTGGTGACACCCGCCGGCGCTCGCAGCCCGGGGGCCTAGACCATACGCTGGCCCTGCGCCATTCCATACAATGTCTCTCGCGAACAACGGTGACTTGTCCAGACCTTCATCTGTAAGCAAAATCTCGATCGTGAGGGGGGGCAAGGAAAACACACATAGCTAGCTGCGAGAATAGTGGAACATTCATTACATTCATTGGTCTAATGCAACCTGGTCTGAGTCTCTTTCTGTTGTTTTTTTGCCCTCCATACACACCTGGATATTGCCCAAAGAAGATATGCATCTCTTGTCATACAATCCAACAGCGTACATTCCTTAGACATATGTCTCTGATGCGCCGGATTCGTGCCCATGATGGCCCACTCCCCCGCCATGCCGTATATGTGCCAAATTAACGCTCTGTCTCTATGTAATATTGTATGTATAACCAGATCCGAAGAGGAGAAAAAAAGTCATCCAAAGGCCCGCTGTTTTCTTGAAAATGGATTGGAATGGAAATGAATAGGGAAAAAAAGCAACAGTCTGTGCAAAACCAACGCCTGTATCATGCCGCCGTTTTTGAGCCCCTAAAAATATGAGTGTTCCGCCAGTAAGATGACACCAGAAAGTGCGCACCACGTCAAATGTCGTCGAAGTTGGCGGTCGCCACCTTTCGGAACGTCTTAGAAATATGAACACCGTCAAACGTTCCGAAAACAGGATGGTGTGGCGGTTCGATCCGTCGATGGCAACTGAAACGTGTGGAACATCGCCTCGCTCCGACCATAACCTCATCTGACCCCGTCACCACCATGCCGTCCCACCAGATGTTCTCTCTCTCGGCTACTTCCATATGGCTATGTCTGCCCGATTCAGTCTGCCAACAGGGCTTCGCTCGCTCGGTTTTCGGCCCTCCCCGGCCGCCTTGTCCCTTTCGACTAGTTTCTCAGACACTCTGCACAGCCGTGGTTTCCGATTTGGCCAAGGTCTTTTCGGTACCGGCGCTGCTCTCCTGAGGCTGGCGGTCCTGGAAGCCGAGCTCGGTCTTGGCCTTGAGCGCCTCGCGCAGCGTCGACTCGCCCCTGTGCATCCACACGTTCCAGCCGCTCTGGCTCAGCGGCCACAGCACCTTGTTGTCGAGCGTCTCGATCCAGTCCACATTGCGCGGCTTGCGCTTGGCCGCAACAATGTCGATCTCCTTGGCGATCTGCTCACAGTAAAGCTCCAATGGTAGGTCGTTGACGTCCTGGCCGAAGGGATTCTCGATTTCCACGCCGATAAAGAGCAGGCCTAGGATAATGTAGCCCGCGGCAATCGTTGCAGGGATTGTCACCCATTTGAGAGAGGAGTATAGCTGGAAAGGGAGCAAGAAGCAGTACACAAAGGTGATCTGCGAGATGGCAATGGCGTAGGCGATGGGAAGTGGGGTTGTAAGAACACGCTCGGTGCCGGTCAGGACATCGTTCATCGCTGAGAGATTGTTGTCTACATGCGGATCTTCTTGTTAGGTCTCCTACCAAGTAATATCCAGCAAGGAAGTCCGACACGGGACAGGATGCCGACTTACAAGCGATAGTTTGTTGCATGGGAATAGTGAGTTGACCATTCTCGATGATCTCGTCCAGAAAACTGCCGATGTAGTTCACGATCTCGAGCGGGAGATTGCCAATCGGCCTTGTGGCCTTCTTGATAGCCTTGCGAGGATTGCTGGTGGCGAAGGAGACTCCCAGATACTCGCCTACAGCCTTGAACCTGTTCTTACGAACTTCAAAAGTTGTCTGGGGAGATTCCTTGGTGGCATGGGTCGCGAACGTATCCAGGTGCCCAATCAGGCTGTTAATGTCTTCGTAATTGGTGTAAGGCTCGAATCGCAGCTTGTGTTTGAGCGCGATAGCAAAGGCTGTGAGAAGATTGAGAGCAGTACTACTCACAAACGCCATTCAGCAACTGTTTAGACATCACACATACACGAAAGGTGAACGCAGCTACTTACAGCTTGGCCAGCATATCCTTTTCAACCATACCTTCCCGCTCCTTACAATGTACCCAGAGTACACGCGCCATGTTCTGGGTCGCCAGGATGAGTTGAGCCCAGTACTTCCTGCCCTCCATGTAACGCTCGTAGGCACTGGAGTTCCGGAAGCTCAGACCAATACTGACGACGAAACCTGTCACGGTGAGAAGGATTGAGCTCACGCCCACTTGAATACAGAAGACTCGTCAGTGATTATTATCACAAAGGAAGGGCGGGAGCATGTTCGACCGCGTCTTACACTGAACCCGGGTGAATTCCGATATGCATGTTATGCATGTCGCCCAACCCCCCAGGACGAAGAGCGGCACAATCATCTTCGGTAGGATGCTGCCGTGCATCCGAAGGAATAGTGGCCATTTTGAATGTTTGAGGATATCTCGAGGTCCAGTCTATGATTACGTTAGTCGTTGTCACTAAAAACATATTTGTACAGGTGCCAAGGCGTTTCCGGAACGCCAACCCGGTTTGCTGTCTATGCGTGACAGCTCGGGAACAGCCGACAGGATAAAAAAAGGGGGGGGGCGACTCACAAAATAGTCGTCGATGTCCAAGCTGGTATGTTGCCGGCTGAAAGGGTTCGGTGTATTTGCTCTCGAGCGCATGAAGGACTCAATCTGCTCGAGAGGCACGATGTCCTCCAGCGATGGCTTCTTTGGTTCCGGTGCTGGCTGTGAGGCGCTGGGCATGGCGTGAAAGTCCCCGCCGTCCGCCATGATGCTCGAGGGAACCAACGGGTGATCTTCGAATGATGGATCGACTGTAGTAGTATGGATCTTCAAGCTGGAGACAGCTCGTCAAGAAATGTTTGAAATGAGAGATGGTCTCTGGCAAGAGGTGAATCAGGTGCGACCGAGACAAGGGTGGCTAGGGAGTATGGACGCGAGGAGAGAAAGTTGCTTAAATAATAATTTACTTTATGATGCAGAGGAAAAAGAAACCAACATCGGAGAGAGAGTTAAACTTGGAAAAGTAGGGCCAAGTCGCATTTACGGGCAACAAAAGACGAAGACAACAAACGAATTTACGGGGAACATAATTTTCGAAGGGGACCTCATTCGTTCAAGAGTGTAAATGGCCCCTGGCTTCTCCACACAGACGCTGCTCAGCCCTTAGCGATGATGTTGGGTCCGTCCATAAATGGCAACACAAGCCCGGCTGGCAGTACTGTGTAGTCGTGTTAATCTTTAACCCATGCATAGTTGTGGAAGGATCCACTTTGGAGCGACGCTGAGGAATGACAGTGGTGCAGTGGTGGAAGCATTTGAAACAGAAGAAGGAGAAAACGAACTTGGCCAAGTACAGGGGTCGGCGCAACACTAATGAAGACCCTAAAGGCTTGGGCTATGGCTGCCCTGCATTATTAAGGAGGATCGACGGCCAGACTAACAAGAATGAAGCAAAGATGGCAGCTCGATATGTAAGATGCAACGACACACGGAAACTATTGCACTGTGCTTTAAATTCACTGGCCTGTTGCAGCGCTGCTACTGGTCGCCAACACGAGCGGGCGGGACCAAATAGCATTGAAGCTGGCAGAGATGAAGGGAGAGGAAATCTGCACACGCGGCCGGGGAAGCGCGGCCGGTGAAAGGCGGCCGAGCGACGAGCGGCTGGCGGAAATGGTACCTGAGACTTCGCAGGGCCCTTTCTGACTTCAATGTTGCCCAAATAGTAGCCTGCCAGCCCTGTAAGCCACGTACCCCTGAATTACCTACCTGGGTATGCGACTGCAACTACGACAGGACGTGCCCTGTCGGGCCTGTCAAAGAGCATACGGCAGTGGCTTCAGGGTCTGCCCTTCCAAAGAGAATGACTGCGGTGAAAGTGACCGACTGTTGGTTGGGCCGTTGCATCGGTAGGATCTAGGATTTTCGGACCCACAAGATGTCCGCAATTGCCGGTCGGTTCTAGACTCGAGTGGAAACTCAAGATTCGCTAAATACCAATATCTGGGGGTGGATACACGCGAAACGTCGGAAGACAGACGTCTTCTCTATGCAACTACACAGTATGTCTTGAGAATGGTTCGGCAGCCACGGGTAATGTCGAGTTCTTTGTTGACATAAAGCAGAACCCATTACTCCGATGAGATGAGGCTCTGGTCTCGAGCTGCGCAAAGTTTGGTGAGGTAGCAGTCAGTATATGGGGCCCGATCCCACACCACGCTGTGTCAGCACCAACATGTGCATGATTACATGGGTGATAATCCTTCGATGGAGACATGCACACTTGCTGTGCCTCTATTTTGGTGTTTTTTTTCTTCAGCCGCAGTATGTACCAGTGCTGCTATACGCGCATAAAACAAAATCGAGGACTAGCTGTGACTTTGGAGAAATTTCTCAGCTAACATGATGATGAAGGATGCGAGCCATGTGGAGTTGAAGACAAGCTCAAGCTGAAGCTGAATAGCTCGATTTTGGTTGATGCAAACCCCGGTACCTTGAAGACTTGGGCCGTTTCGTGTGCTCATCTGCTTGCAGCAGCGTCTCTATATCCGAATTTACGATGACCTCAGAACGGTCTGGCCTCTGTGGCTGTCTGTGAGCACCTCTGAAAGTAATGCACATCATTGTCCGTGGATAATCGAGACGTTCGGAAACAGCTTCACGTTGGATTTTGAACAAGCGAGAGGCCGCCTGCTCGCAAGTCTCGAGGTGATCAAGAACCAGGGCTGGGGAATTGTCTGCGGCTATCGTGCCATCTTTGACGACCTCAATAACACCCAGGGGGTCGCTTGGGTCGATCTTTCAATGAAAAAGACAGGAATGTGGATGCGTCGGTTCATCCCGGAGTCAAGTCGGCCACCGAGCTGTCTGGCTGTCTGAGGTTTCTGCAATGATACTCCACAAGAATGTTGCAGCTGGATGTCCAGGATCCGGCCAAACCTTCATGCATGTATCATATTGTGTACGTATTGCGTGTGTGTCGCAGGTGGTCATTTTTGGTTGAGATGCACCTGTTGATGAGACACCCTGACAAAAAGGGAGGTGAAAAGTTCCATAGTAGTAAATTGCTGAGGTCGACATTCGGAATGCGGGAGGGCGGTCTGTCAGGGGCTATCCTTGTGGATTATGTAATTCGCTTGACTAAGCTACCAGCTGCCGGCTCAACTGCGTTTCCCCTTTCGGGGGGGCAGCTTGGCCCGCGACGACGGCCATTGACTTGCACTTCGTAGCCACGCGACTCGACTGCGCTGTCGCCCACCCAACCTCCCACGATGCTGTCCGGAATCCTTATTTTCAATCAAAAGGGTGAGAACCTCATCTTTCGCGCCTTTCGCAATGACTGCCGTCCCCGCCTCGCCGATGTCTTCCGCATCCAGGTCATCAGTAACTCGCAGGTTCGCTCGCCCATCCTGACCCTGGGCAGCACCACCTTCAGCCATGTCAAGCACGAGAACATCTATCTGGTCGCCATTACCAAGAGCAATGCCAATGCTGCCCTTGTCTTCGAGTTCCTCTACCGCTTGATCGCCCTGGGCCGCGGCTACTTTGGCAAATTCGATGAAGAGGCCGTCAAGAACAACTTTGTCCTAGTCTACGAGCTGCTCGACGAGATCATCGACTTTGGTTATCCTCAGAACACCGAGACGGACACGCTCAAGATGTATATTACTACCGAAGGTGTCAAGTCAGAGAACAAGGCCGAGGATTCGGCCAAGATCACCATGCAGGCCACTGGTGCTCTTTCTTGGCGCAAGGCAGACGTCAAGTACCGAAAGAACGAGGCTTTCGTTGATGTTATCGAGGATGTCAATCTACTCATGTCTGCAACCGGGGCCGTTTTGCGCGCCGATGTCACTGGTCAAATCATCATGCGCGCTTACCTCTCCGGCACCCCGGAGTGCAAGTTTGGCCTCAACGATAGATTACTGTTGGACACCGACGGTCTACTCAGTCTGCCTAGCGGAAACAGGATGGGCACCAAGGCGACCAAGGCCGCGGCGGGAAGCGTGACTCTCGAAGACTGCCAGTTCCATCAGTGCGTCAAGCTAGGCAAATTCGATTCCGACCGCATCATTTCCTTCGTGCCTCCTGACGGCGAATTCGAGCTCATGCGCTATCGAGCCACCGAGAATATCAACCTACCCTTCAAAGTCCACGCTATCGTCAACGAGGTTGGCAAGACCAAGGTTGAATATAGCATTGGCGTCAAGGCCAACTTCGGCTCCAAGCTCTTTGCGACCAATGTCGTCGTTCGCATTCCCACACCCCTGAATACCGCAAGGATCACAGAAAGGTGTACACAAGGAAAAGCAAAATACGAGCCGTCAGAGAACAATATTGTTTGGAAAATTGGTCGCTTCACTGGTCAAAGCGAATTTGTGCTGAGCGCGGAGGCTGAGCTGACGGCCATGACCACTCAAAAGACCTGGAGTAGGCCGCCCTTGAGCATGAACTTCAGTCTGTTGATGTTCACCAGTAGTGGCCTTTTGGTTAGATACCTGAAGGTCTTTGAGAAGAGCAATTACAGCAGCGTCAAATGGGTCCGGTACATGACGAGGGCGGGAAGCTATGAAATTAGGTATGTTGGCTGCTACCGCCCAGTTCTGAGGATTTCTGCTAACACATGATGATGTGCAGGTTTTGAGCTGCTTTTGGGGACTCTTCAAAGCTTCTATATTTGGCATGGCGAGGCGTTCAGGAATATAGACGGGGTGGCACATCTATGCCAGTTTCATACCAATGGCCATCTGGGAGGTGGCCCTGTACAAATTCAATTAATAAGCTTCGCCAAGAGAACGGCCCGATGAGTGCCACAGACCTGGAGTCGCCGGCTGCAATACGTGTCTTTCGGCTGAGGTTGTGTATGCTCCAATCCGACTGCGCGAGCTCTACAGAGCCTTGGTGCGGCCCAGCATCGGACTCATCAGCGTTGCGCCTGGTACGATTCGCGTTCAATAGTGAATGAGCAGATCTGGTACGAAGTACCGCGCATTTCATTCACATTCCCAAATAACATTGAAGGCCGGTGGGAAAAGTTATATGAGAGTGTGAATGAGATGTAACTACCTTAAGAATTAGCACCAGCCTGTCAGTAACACCCGCGTCTCACAAGAAAGAAGCAAGTAGCCACGATCAGTTGACCAACTCGAACCACCCAAAGAGGGTTTGAAGCCTCAAACATTCGCATCTCCTTTCTCCGTCCGAATTGTCGAAGGACCCCCGCCAGTCCTTGCCTTCTTCTCCCTCACATCATGCCATCCCAACCCCAATGAAGTAAAGAACATCGCCGCTGTGAGTCCAACGGCAAGATAAAATACGCGGTCGAAACTAACGGCATAAGCCTCCAATACGGCTGCTAGTTGCTCGGACGACACGACTTTGCGAAAAGCCGTCGCGCCGGCTGCCAGCACAGCCTCAGCATTGGCACTCGGCGCCCCCGCCCGAATCTCCGACAACAAGCTGTTGTCAAAGATCGTGTTCGCAACGCTGATGACGACAGATCCGATTAGTCCCTGCAGGAACATCATTACCGCCATGGCCACTGCAACCTGCGAGTCAGGCAGGACTGTCTGCAAAGCAATCATCCCCTGCTGCAGTGCCGCGCCGCGACCTAAACCCAGGATGATTTGATAGCCGATCCACTTGCCCATACCCGTCGTCGTCGACCACGTCGTGATCAGCGCCGAACCAATCGTCATGACGACACCGGCAGAGACGGCCCAAGGCAGGTAATAGCCTAGCTTCGACACGCCGACCCCACTGACCACGGCCATGAGCATCTGGCTCAGAATGCTCGGCAGCATATGCAAGCCGCTGGTAAACGGGGACGACCCCTGGATGCTCTGGAAATAGATTGGGAGAAAATACGACGAGATGAACGTACATCCGAACACGCACACCGTAGTCAGGAACGCCGCGACCACCACGCGATTTTGGAACAGCGCCATAGGCAGCATGGCGTCCTTGCCCGCCACGCGCCACTCCCACGCGATGAACAACGCGGCGGTGGCGCCGAAGCCAATAAACAGCCCGATCACGGTCGCGGACCCCCAAGGGTGCGTGGTGCCACCGAACTGCAGGGCGAGAAGGATCATCACCACGCTGGGGATGAGGATCAGGGCGCCGCCAATGTCGAACGTGCGTATGAGATGCGGGGAGCGTAGGAAGGTGCGGATGGGGGTCTTGTGGTGCTGTTCGGGGATGTGTACGAGGATGAGGACGAGGATGGCAAGGCCACCGATGGGGAGGTTGATCCAGAAGCCTGTTGGATGGGGACACGTCAGTCGATTTTCCCGATAGGGCAAATAGGAACGGGCTTCACTTACACCAGCGCCAAGTCGTGTATTCGGTCAGGGAGCCGCCGATGAGTGGCCCACCTATCAACCCAAGCTGCGAGACTGCAGTAGGCAACAATGTCAGCAAAGTTGTTTTCCCTTGCATGAGTGGACACCATTGCACTTACATCCCATAAATATGCCAGTCACAGCAGGCCGCTTCTGTAGCGGCACGAGTGCTGTGATTATGGTCATCGCTCCGTTGAACAGCCCGCTTGCGCCCAGCCCTGCGACGATCCGGCCACCGATCAACATCCTGGACGAGTTGGCGAGGGCACAGATCAGAGAGCCCAGTTCGAATACGACGATGGAGGCGATATAGGTCCATTTGTTTGGTAGGTATGTGAAGAGCTTTCCCGTCGTTGGTTGCAGGGCGGATCTGAAAATGGATGAGATTAATGTTGGACTCCCTGGCTAGACGAGTGAACGACGGACGACTTACAGGGCAAGTTGATACGAACTTATGTACCAGCCGATGTCTGCCGTGGAGTGGAATTCGTTGGTGATGGTTGGTATGGCCTACGTACGGCGGTCAGTCTACGCCTTTCTCATGGGCCCAGCTCGGAGCGAGGAGAGATACTGCTTTGGCTGCGTACAGTGGAGAGGATGGAGTTGTCCAGGAATATCAAGGTTGCACTCAAGGTGAGTGCAGAAATGGCCAAGACCAGCCTAATACCGCTCAAATAATCATCCTCACTTCCTCGGGCATCGTCCTTCGTGGCTTTTGGATCGTTGGCGAGGACGCTGGCCTCTGCCTCTGCGGACTGCACCAGTATCAAGGCGACCGGTTGGCTGACAAGCGCTTTGGAGTCTATGTGTCTCACGTTTCCATCGACTTGACTGGAATTTGGAACCCCTTGCTCTTCCTGTAATGGTGGCATCTTCTCACTCTGGACGATGTTACTAGATTTATGGGTCTTTGCTTGTGGGGCCTCGGTCGTTTCCTTCTAGGTCGTCCAAGGGTCTTGTCAACTCTATACACAGCTCGAGGTCCACTGATTTCCCAGAGGGTTGTGGATAGATTCCTCGGTTTGAAGATAGCAATGATATTTTGAAAGTCGCTGGAGGAACGCCAGCGATGATCCATGGGTAATCAAGCAATGTATGTCTATGTCGTTGCACACCTGGGTAGACCACACCGCATGCCAAGTGAAGTTCCAAGCATACAAAGACATCAATTATACCACAAAATCAAAGAAAAAGTGTGCTTTTGAGCTTCCACATTGTTTGTTTACACCTGCGCCGCTTGCAGGTGTCCGAAAGCGAAAGCAAGGGCAGGAGCATAAGCCGGATGAATTTTGCTTAACGTCGAATTCCGTTCAAGTCATACCACACTTGTCATCCTCACCCTCAGACAAGGCGTTTCGGCTTATTACTGGGTCAGGCGCACAAGAGTAGTTGGTAAAATACGATAGGGATGATGCAGAGTCATTGCAGGAAAATCGTTGGCATCTGTAGCCTTTTCATTATTACTGTGGTGGCTAACAATCCTGCCGTTAATGGCTGCCAGAACTCTCCAACTCTTCTTTTCTTGACCAATATCCTCCAAGGACGTCGTATCACTATGGACAAGGCCGTATCTTCTGCTACCTAGTATGCCGGCCAAACATACCTAGGCTGCTAGGTAGATATCGGAGCGCTAGCGCTCTTCGATGATAGAGTTCACTAAAGTTAGAATCTAGGGCCCGGGGCGTTTCCGTGATAGCGCAGTAGACCGATTGCTTACTCAAGTGCCTCTCACTTCTGATGGACAAATCTGGAATGATTGTGCATACTTAGTAGTATATGCACCTCAGTGAACTGTAAGCTACGACTGTACTATCCTTGCTGTTGTTCCACCGACGGAATAAAGGAAGGGAAGGAAGCATTCCTGTCACCTGTGGGCTAACCAAATCCTCCACGGCATTCCGGACTTTCCGCGAAATCCGACCCCGAAGTCCGACGGGCTCAGACACATGCGTACGTATGACGGATTTCATTTCGTTCCCTCTCCCGGTCAAACCTTTCTCTTTCAACGACGTTTGCTGTCTTCCCGCCGGACTTCATCCAAAATCTTTCCTTGGCTCCGACCACGAACTTGTTGCGGTGTGTCGAAGAGTGCGATATACGCTGGTAGCGAATGCTTAACTCATTCGCTCCACATCCGGAAGGGCAGTGTACTTCTCCGTACGTACCTGGCCCTTGTCCGACTCGCTCTCCCAACCCCCCCCCCATCCTCAACTCACCTCAAGAAGAGCACCCACCAAAAACGGATTTTGTTTCCACAAGAAGTATCCGAGTCAAGCTAAGATTTACACACAGATTTGCACAAGCATTATATGCAAGCCTGGAAAAGTCCCCATAATAAATATGCAGCCTGCCAGCAGTGGCAAGTTGTCTGCAGGCCAGTCAACAACGCCTAGGACGGCGGTAGCCGCACCATATGGACACGCTTGTACGAGTTGTGCCAAAGCGAAATGTAAATGTATCTATGCAAGTGGTGAGGCCGGCGCAGCTTGTGAGCGGTACGTGGCATCGAACTTTTTTCTAGTTGTCAAGCAAATTGTCTTCTCTTACCTACGCCCTTTTACTTGACTTGCATTCCTACATTCGTCTTTATCTGGTCACCTTTTGTGTGTATACATGTCTAATTTGGCTGTCATGATCAATACAGCTGCCTTCGGCTCAGGAAACCATGTCAGCCTTCAGTACCGAGTCGGAAACGGAACCCAAGGAAGGCTCCTGGGTCACGTACTGCTCATCTCGAAGAGAAATTAGATGACCTTGTATCTCTGATCCGATCTCAAGCAAGTATGAAGCCGCAAGGTGGAAACGATGCTGTCACAGCAAAACCCGCCAACAGCGCCTCGCCAGCTGGGCCCGCAACTGGCCCATCAACAATGACATCTTCAGAACCAAGTCCCAACACCGCTTCAACGGCACCATTTTCCGGCGAGGGTTCGCGCACGGAAGCGACCAGCCCCGAAGACGGGAGCACAAACTCAGATTACGACTGTATGTCACAGCTCACTTCTGATACTTCCACCTTTTTTTGATGCCAGAGCCAAATTTCATACTCACATGTAATTCACAGACCCTATAGCAGACGAGGTTGCAGAAGAAAACCTGGCTCTTTTCCGCAGGGAGATGCTCTCATTCTGTCCCGTGGTGTACATTCCACCAGGCATGACCGCCAGAGAACTTCGGCGACTCCGACCCTGTCTGTGGCTCAGCATTATGGCATGCACAACACCATCAATGAAACATTGCCATGATATCGGTGATAAGCTGAGGCAAACCATTGCCTACAAGCTCATTATCGGGTTCGAAAGAAATGTGGACTTCTTGCAAGGCTTGCTGGTTTTTTTGCAATGGCCACATTGTCACAGGAACGGAGCACCGTTTCTCTCTCTTTGGACCAATATCGGTGTCGCTGTGGCCCAGGATCTAGGATTTTCAGCAGTGAAAGGCGAGACAGCATTTACTTACATCAAGAAGTTCTGGGCTCCCAAGCAACCTTGCAAAGGGGACCGACAGCATCAGAGGCTGCATGGTCAAGAGTACACAATGGAAGATCGCAGGACAATTCTGTCGCTTTATCTGTGGACAAGCATGTGAGCAAACCCTCCGTACCTACTTTACGAGTCACTTGGACCCGGTCGGTCACGCAAAAAGAGCCTTATATATTGATGTAAGAGATTTGCAGGCTTTCCCAATTGGTCAGAAAAGACAACAGTCTCCGCTGGACACCCTTCATGGAGGAGTGTTTGCGCATATTCATAGAACGACCTGAATGGGAGGGTGACATGATACTCGCCACGCAACTTCGATGCAGCCTCGTGTCGCAACAGATCACAGACATGTACCTCCAACAAGCCCTGCTCGGTCAGGAAATGCGGATCCCCATGTATTTTCAACAGTCTTTGACGGCACAGCTGGCCGACATCTGGCGGACGGTGCCACCAAGCGTCGCGCGTCATGGTATGTGCTATCCAAACAGATTTCTTCTGATCCCTAGATATCGTCTGCTATTCTTGGACCAGTGTGTATCTGACACTGTTTCCACTATAGAGACCGTTTTACTTCATCTGTATAACACGGATGTCGCCGTTCAAGAACTCGCTCTGGATTATGGACCCCTCACAAATCCGATGGACGCTATCAAGCAATTGGAATCTTTACAAAAATGTCTCACTGCTGTCGAAAACTTGTTCCAAATATGGGAGGGCATTCCACGGCATAGAATTATAGGCCTTACATTTTCCACGTTCATGCAGAAAATCCAAGGCCTTGTCGCCCTTTTTCGACTCAGCAAGCTCGACAATGTTCCTGCGTGGAACACAGCCGAAGTGCGAAAGAGACTCGACATTTTCGCACTGCTGGAGCGCCTTGCAGTTCTCATGGATTCGGTCGCTGCAGCTACTGCTGTGGCAGAGGATGAACCAGGTGAAGACAGCCGTAAGTCCTCACGAGCTGCCGCAGTTTCATTCCGATCTCCCGTGTCCTGTCATCTGCCGCGTCTTCGGCGTGCTCTCTGCATAAAAAGAAGATAGGACTTGACTTGGCTGACATCGATTTTACAGTCTGGAGGAAGGCATCCAAAGTTATGAGACGCATGAAAATGGGTATCAAGGAAGACTTTCCGGTATGTAAGATAATTTCTATGGTTGTGTATAGTACCTCTATCAGTGTGGTCAGAGGTCCAGGAGTTTGCTACACATCTTCCAAGGTTCACAGACTCTAATCACTCGCGGGTCACAATTTGGTATCGTTGACCCAGAAACCAAAGCTGATCTTGATTGCGCATAGGACATGAACGAGGGACTTAACGTGGGCCAGGTCTCAGACTTGGTGAGCGGAGGCCCAAACCTTGCACCACAAGATCTTCAGGACCCCTTCATGTCGAATTTATCAGACGATCCTTGGCTTTCTGCAATTTTCGTTCCCTGGGATTCGATGAACTTTTGAGTCTGACAACACACCTCACCCAACACGCGGTGGATATGTACCATTAGCTCTCGCGAGGGTCACTGGGCCCTAAATACTAGGGTTAGGTTCGCAGACTGGCTTGGTTCTGTCTCTTGTGTGGATATACCTCCAGAGACATCGGTGGTTTTGACTGCCTCAAGCGCGCTTATGTGCCCAGGTGGGATGTCAGCCCTGGAGTGGACCCGGTAGACGAACATACCAATATATCACTTGTTTAGGGTGAGCACGTAGTCATGATATCATATTCGGCTCTCACCTAAATGGTTAAGAATACGAGAACCATCGAGTTGGATGCTCAGTCTCAAAGGCTTCAACCAGAGTCGGGGCACATCTCTCCACGGCAGTGTCTCTAATATTTTACTCTATCAAGAGTCGAGGTACGGTATCGTACGCTATGCCATGATCCCAGACTTTTTCTTCCCATCCTTTTGAACTCCTTGTGGCTGCATGATCGAGTGTCATGGACGTTGACAGCGGTCTCATACAAATGTAGTGTATGAAAAGCCAAGTCTTAGTTGAACACAACCGTCTTCGTGACATTGAGGAATACCCTTCTCTCAGCAACCCATTTTACTGCTGCTGCCAGAACCTGACTCTCGACATTTGAACCTTCTTCCACCAGATCCTTGGGAGACATGCTGTGATCAACCCGGGCGACCCGCTGCTCGATAATAGGGCCCTCGTCCAGGTCTGCGGTGACAAAATGTGCGGAGGCGCCAATAATCTTCACACCGCGGTCATAGGCCTGGTGATAGGGCTTCGCGCCCTTGAACGAAGGCAAGAAACTGTGGTGGATGTTGACGATCTTGCCGCTCATGGCCTCGCACAGCATGGGGGATAAAACCTGCATGTACCGCGCCAACACAACCAATTCGATGTCGTGCTTCTTGACCAACTCCAAGATCTGGCCTTCCTGCTGGGCTTTGGTGTCTTTATTCACGGGCAAGTGGTGAAACTCGATGCCATAGCTCTTGGCAAGAGGCTCAAAGTCAGGGTGATTTGAGACAATGACGGGGACGTCAATCCGCAGCTGGCCAGTCTTGGCACGGAAGAGCAGGTCGTTGAGGCAGTGGCCAATCTTGGACACCATAATGAGGACGCGCATCTTGGTTGCAACAGGGCGGATGTCGTAGTCCATCTTGAGATCGGCGGCTAGGGTCTCAAAGGGGGCCTTCAGGGGTTCCGTGGAAGCGACAGGACCGAAGTGGACGCGCATGAAGAACTTGAGAGAGACCGGGTCGGAGAACTGCTGGAGATCCATGACATTGATTCCCTCATTGGCGAAGATGCCTGTCACGGCGTGGACGATGCCCGACTTGTCTGGGCATGACAATGTCAAGACATAGTCCTCACCTTTAGTGGCTGCCATTCTCGATGCGTGGCGATGAGTCGTAACCGGGATGAGGTTTGGGGAAGGGGGGGGGTGCAATGTTGGCGGGATCGCACAGCGTTGAAGGTGCAAGTCTATGATGTTGAATCTGAGACTTTGAGTCAGTACTGAGTAGTATGTGCTGATGTGCCGGGGTGCTTTTACACTTGCTGTCTTGTTCTTCACAGGTAACGCGCGCCTGGTCGAAGAATTTTGAAAGTCTGCAAGTGGCGCTGATGGTGCTGTGGGGGCCATGGAAAACGTCCCGGGTTAGCGGGCGGCCATTTGCGGAGCAAAGTCTTCCGCTAAAAAAAGATCTTTTCCTTCTCCGTCATCGGGAGGATCTAATCCATGTGGTCAATTTTTCATGCTTCATACATATCCGTCCTCAGTATGATGAGAAGACATACTGCAAAATATACACGAAGTAGCGTGAGCAGCTAGCTGCAGTAGGACCTGGATACATTGCTTTTCCGAGTTGATGCCCATCTTATTTGCCAGAGGGTGTGTGTCTCAGTCGACCAATGAGGCTGTTGTAAAGGCACATGAATTTTAGATACTATGTATATCACAGCTACCACCAAAGTGTAGCCACCTATCTGAATTCACTTGAACTACAAGACCTGTCTGTCATACTTGGCCCTCGGGAATATACTACGTACAATAACTGTCTAGGCTACTTTTATGAGGAGTACTTATTACATGCAATGGCCTGTGTACGATCCTTGCAGCAACATGGCTCAACGGCGACATGAGTCACGGATCCCTTGAAACTGGCTGTTTCGGGCTTACTATGTACCATAGCATACGCTATGTATTATTCCCGTAACAAAAGGGGCTTGGATCATCATGAGGCCCCTCCCCCAGATTATTAGCTCTCACTCTCCGTCGCGCGTCCAAATTGAAATGAAGTTAGATGTACCGAGTCGCAGCTCGGATTTGAGCTATTGCACATAACGATGCTTCGTTGCGCGGACGCTCCTTCAACGTCAGTATTCACAGGCAGTAGGATAAGTGTGATGATCATTACTTAATCAGTTTTGGGATTTGCAGAGTTTCGACAAACTGGTTGACAATAGCGACCGCGATATAAATGATCTCAAAGGCCTCCGTGCCTTGTAAGATGTTGCGCTCCTATAGCGAGGATTGGTGTTTTAATCAACGAGGTTTGATACGAGGTGTAAGTAGCCCACAAAGCACACAGAATCGGATTCGAGATCTGCCGTAGCTTCCCTGATCAGTGAGCCAGCCTTTCATGAGATTCATTGATCCTTTGCAATATATTCATCATTTTTCGAGGTCGTCCATGCCGCTGTGCCTCAATGCCACGACCTGCTGCTGTATAATCAGATCAGCCACCCTGCGTGACTAGTACTGTTTCGAAAGGCTTTTACGATCCTAGGCATTCGCCAGACTGTTGCTCCTTCTGCGTCCGCATGCCCATGTGCGATACCCAGCTTCAAGTTTCTGACGCAAATAGATTTGAGGTGGAATAATCAAAATCCATATGCCCCGTTCGGTATCACGAGTCTGGCTGGCTACTTTACGAGCTATGTGGAAGATGTGTATGCCGCAAGTCAGTGAATTCCATGGGTTTCACAGCCTTGCGCATATAAATGATTTGTGGACTCGAATCATAGTGTTCGTTTATTAAAAGCGCCTACCAATTTCACGCAGGTGAGCTTGCCTCACTTGCGAACATGGCAAGCAGAGTTATCTGTGGACGGTTCTTCATCGCGCCCCAGACTACTGATGCCTCTAGAAGATGTCGAGAAAATGAGGTGTGAGCATAATGTGACTTTCACACCGAATGATCTGCATACGCGTCCCGGATCGAAACTCAACGCCCTCTTCGCACATTGACTGGGGCGCAAGCCAGGAAAGCCTTATACCAATGTAACACCAATGGCGTGCCTCCCGAGCGCCTGGTTACAATGCATTGGGGCTGATCAAAAGTTCATATTATGTCGGGACCACCGAATGCGACTGCAAGGTCAACTGAAACGCGCGCAGTACCTAATTCGACACCCCGCAACACGCATACATAGTATATGGGTACTGATTCAAGATTCTTGTGGGCTGTTCACACGTGTTGCCTCCCTCAGCCCGATCGATCATACTTTAGATCGCGGCGTTATTTACGTCAGCTTCGAAGTTTGCCAAACCGCACAAAACTGATCACCGTTGGCCTCTTATGTTCGGACCGTACCTAGGTAGACGGTGGTTACATCATCGCCGATTAGTCGATCGTTTCAGTCGCATCCGGTACCATTGTATATCAAGAATGAGCCTTCATATGTCAAAAAGCGGGCCGTCGCCTGTCACCTGACGGACGAAGTTCTGACGGCGGCACGGCCAAGACGCTGGGCTCTTCCTGGGCACTGTCTGCCCAGGAGTTCCAAGCACGCCAAGCCTTGCCTAGAGGATCGCGAAGGCTGTGTAGTTCCTACGCCGAAAAATCCCTCCCCTCATATGAAATTATCGCTGCAGTGTTAATTCATCTGATTGGCCTCCATCGTGCCCAAAAGTGGGAAAATCCCCCGCTACCCCAGGTTCCCCAGATAGCGCGAGCCTTGGCTCCATGGTATATGGCCGAGTCTGGGGCACTACCGCTCAAGGCTCGACTGTGCCCCCTCGGCCGCCTTTTGGCGTGGAACAGCTTCAGTCCAAGTTCGCCAAAAGCTGGTACACAATAAGTTGGGTAGCCGGGCGGGAACTGCACAATTGGTCGGAAGGTTTATCGGCCAGGATCCGCCATGTCTTGGGTTTGAAGCTTACTACCCTACTATAAATCTCCAACACGCCCCCCAGATAATGGAGTTTACCTGGTCGTATGACTTGATCCCCTACATGGGATCACCGATCAAGTAGGCTCCAGGGCAGGTAAACTTTATCCCACCCAAGCTGCAATAAGAACCGCCCGCCGCGCCGCTTAGTAGGCTTCTCTGGGCTTGATTGTCTTGAGTCCTCTGCCCTACTGTCAGCAATTCTTCTACCGTTCGCCCAACATGGCAGACAATATTGAAACCTCTATACCAGTGTAAGAATACAGGCCGCACTTGCTCACCGTCTCACGTTAATTTGCTAAAATTGGTGTAGGCATGATGAGAAGAGCGTCCAACAACTCGAGCGTGGGGCTGGCGACGCGCATGCAATCGACATCAACAGGAATCTAGAAGCGAAAATAAAAAATCCTCTCGACGGGATTCCGCGCCACCAGTTGATGCGCGATGTCGAGTTATTCGCCGAGGTAAAAGGTCTGAAAGACCACCTCCCCATACTCCGGAAAGGAGCTTTGCTTGCGCAAGACCCGGATAACTATGAGAACATTGGAGGAGATGAGGAGCTTACTTCCGAGGAAAAGGCGATGCTGCGACAGGAGAAAGAACACAGGTGGCGTCTGCCTTTCAAGCTGTATCTCACCATTGTTACCTGTGCTATTGGAGCTGCTGTCCAGGGCTGGGATCAAACGGGCTCGAATGGAGCCAACCTCTTCTTCCCTGCGGTCTACGGCATCGGCACCAAGAGTGCACACGATCAACTGCTTGTTGGTTTGGTCAACGCTGGCCCATACATTGGAAGTGCGGTGATTGGATGTTGGCTCTCAGATCCGTGAGTCTGTCCCGTGCCCTTTTTCTTTTTACCTGATCCCAATAAGCGAGGCCACTGCCCAGAAGCTGGCCGGGAGCAGACCTCGTCCCGGCCCGGTGGGCTCTTGGTATTGACCAATAATGCCGGGGTCAAGCCTGAGTAGACTCTTCAGGCTCCTCTGCCAAGCAGTCAGGATTCACAATCTGCATGGGTTCAGGGCCGAAGTCATGGAGGCTGGTTGCTAACTAGATGACAGGATCAACAACTGGCTGGGTCGCAGGGGTGTCATCTTTGTATCGGCTAACTTCTGTCTCTGGCCCGTCATTGGAAGTGCGTTCTGCCATGGTTGGGTAAGTAATGAAAAGTTTCAAATGCTTCCACTGGTTCGCTGTTGCTAACAAGAAGCACTTTCAGCCGGAGCAGTTGGTATGTCGCCTACTGATGGGCATTGGCATGGGAGTGAAGGCTTCTACGGGTATGTTGTGAAGCCTTGTGCAATCATGTTTTGCCACAGCTGACCATCCGACATAGTTCCGATTTACGCTGCTGAGAATTCTCCCGCTGCTGTACGAGGAGCACTTGTTATGACATGGCGTAAGTAGACCTTGAGAGCATTTGGCGCCAGTCCTGTTTTCAATGCTGGTGTGCCCTACCCTCCGTCTTGATTCGGATGCTGACTTCGACACTAGAAATGTGGACGGCCTTCGGTATCTTCCTGGGTACGGTGATCAATATTGCCGTTTATAACCTGAAGGACAACTGGCGCTACATGCTTGGAGCCCCATTCATCCCCGCGGTTCCGCTGCTCTGCTTGATCTACCTGTGCCCAGAGTCCCCTCGTTGGTACATGAAGAAGAACTATTATCCAAAAGCTTGGGAGTCTCTGGTCAAGTTACGCAATCACCCTATCCAGGCCGCCCGGGACATTTATAGCATTCACGCAGTCCTCGAGATCGAGCGCGAGATCATCGGCCAAAGCACTTACAGCAAACGCTTCGTCGAGCTCTTCACCATCCCACGTGTGCGTCGAGCCACGCTGGCTGCTTTCACGGTCATGATCGCCCAGCAGATGTGCGGTATCAACATCATTGCCTTCTATTCATCGACCATTTTCGAGGAATCTGGTGCCACTCAGTACCAGGCTTTGACATTTTCTCTGATATTTGGAGCGATCAACTTCATCTTCGCTTTCCCAGCTTTGTGGACCATCGATACTTTTGGCCGGCGATCACTACGTGAGTATTACCCGGTTTACGACGCGGATCCTGTGGCAAGTTTCTAACGTTCACCAGTCCTTTTCACATTCCCTCAGATGACGTGGACGCTCCTTGCGGCTGGATTGTGCACCCTGATCCCAAACACTGAGGACATGCAAACCACTCGCACAGCGCTAGTGGCCTTGTTTGTGTACATGTTCGCTGCATTCTACAGTCCTGGAGAGGGTCCCGTGCCGTTCACATACAGTGCTGAGGTCTTTCCGCTCTCTCACCGTGAAATTGGAATGGGTTTCGCTGTGGCTACCTGTCTTTTCTGGGCAGCGGTACTTGGCATCAGCTTCCCTTTCCTCTTGGCATCTGCTCACACCGTCGGTGCATTTGGTGTTTACGCAGGATTCAACGCTGTAGCATTTGTTATGATTTTCTTCTGGGTCCCAGGTATGTAAATTCCATCCCTGCAGACCAGCATGAGATTCTTTCATGCGGTCCAAAGTGACCATGACAAGGCATTGCTAACCCATGTAAAACCTCCACAGAAACCAAGCAAAAGACCCTTGAAGAACTGGACTATGTCTTCGCCGTCCCAACGATCCAATTTGCCAGGTATCAACTCACCGAGGCTCTTCCATACTGGTGCAAGAGGTACATCTTGTTCCAGCGCGATGCCACTCTTCGACCACTATATACTACGGACCACCATGGTCGTGTAGACACTAAGCAAATCACGGAAGAGGTTGACAGGGTCTCGCAATGAGCATCATAATTTCTGGCGATAAGGGAGCGTCTTACGTCTCAAGTGACGACACATTCGGTTCGTTCGTTTGAGATAACTATCTTAAAATGTAGGCTTTGTGTGAAGGACCGCATACGGAAGTCAATACATCCTATGTGCATTTGCGTCTGTCTATTTCCTCTCCATGCAGACTGAAAGCTGCCCGTTTGGATAGTTTATTCGGTAGAGATGGTCTACCTTTCAAAATTTATATAATATACATACAACGTACAGAGGCCTCTCGGTGCTTACAACGAACGATTCCTTGCTTATCAAATCACATGGAAGTAAGGAATCGGCATCCAAACTCTCTTGTTTCCAGGGGTATCTTGGTTCGGTCTAGTAGTACATTGGTAAGAGTCCAACAGTTCAGTTAGATTCTTTGGTGCAAGACGCTTAGTGCTTGCGGAAGAAGTCAAGACAGCCAGTCCACAGGTCGTGCTTGTACTCGTAAAGGCTGATCGACACCCATTCTGTGGCAAAGGCAGTGACGTCAAACTCGAAACTGATCTCTTCGCTCAATCCATTGGCGCAGCTGCTGGTGCTCGTGGCGTTGGGGTACGTGACACTGCCAGAGGTAGTGTTGTGAGACTGGGTAAGCTCGGCGGTGGTAACGAAGGGGAAGGACGGCTCGGCTTTGACGCCGGTGCTGAGGTCGACAATCCCGTCAAACAACTTGCATGCAAATTCGACAGTGAAGTCAATGCTGTTTGAAATGGTCAGCAAGCTTAGGTCTCTACATAGTAACTCACTGAAGCTTTCTCTTCGCACTTGTCTGGTTTGCAAGTGGATGATTTGAGCTTGAGGAAAACTTACAAAGGCTTCATTGTGAGCGAAATGCTCTCGGTGGTGTTAAAGTTGGCGTCATATTCCGTCTCCCAACCGCTGGAGTCTAGATCAGTGAGTTAGCCCCGGAAAACATGTACTCCAGCATTCAAAGAGCATATTGAAGCAAGAATACTTACAAGATGAGTCCCAATCCACAAAGTCGACATGAATAGTGCCATTGGGCATCGCCGAGTTGAAAGTACCGGTGATCTCGCCAGCAACAGCGGTTGAAATGGAGCCTCCGAAGCTGATACCAGCGGAAGGGCCGAGAGAAATAATTCCCGGAATGTCAATGACAGAGTACGATAGGGCAGCCGGTGTCCAAGTCCAGCTATCGCTCCATGGAGCCTTGACCGTGATATCCAAATCCGCGTAGTGGTCGATATCCTTGTTGACATCGAGATAGAATTCGGTCACGCCCTTGAAGAGCTCCCATTTAGCATGACCAGAGTACTTCACTGTGTTGTTCACGTAGGCTTCGTTGACAACCACGGTGACATAACTGGTATCCACTATCGTCTGGCCAGAGGGGATGGAGTAGTTGTATGCAATGGTCAAGCCCTCATCATTCCAGCTAATGCCACGCTTGTTCAAAGAATTGGCAGCACTAGTGAAGTCGATGCTGGTGGAGCCTGTCCCTCAGTCAGCCTGGATAATTCTCTTCATATTGAAAAAGTTGTCATGACTTACTAGCTGTGTTTACAAGACTACTCTTCTCAGCCTGAGCAACAATCGTGAGGTTGGTGTCGAAGGAAGCCAGGGTATCAGAGTCAGCCACGAAGAAAGAACGCTCCAACTCCGTGTCACAGTCTCCCATATGGTTTGTGATAATTACGAAGCTGTCATTGAGCGCGCTCCACTCTGTGAGAGCCTCGTTGAAGGCTTCGGTGTTATTGAAAGTGACTGCAACAGTCGCCTGACCAGTACAATCGACCGCTATCACATCGTCAATGTCTTCGAGCGCAACGCCAGAGTTAAGCATATCAATGCCGACGGAAACGGCACTGTCATTATTGGGAGTCTGCCATGCGAGGTTGAGTTTCTTCTGGGGCACAATACGACGGCTAGCAGTGTTGACTCCTCCGCTTCTAGAGGTAGAAACAGGCACGAGCGAGAGCTTCGGGGCCGAAGAAGAGATGGTCGAAGAAGAGTTGGATGAAGCAATTGGAGCGGTCGAGTTGCGTTTCAACGGAGGCCCGGCAGCATACACTGTGCCTGCCAGCAGGGACAAGACCCCAAATGTAGATTTAAAGCCCATGTCTCCAAATTGTTTCAAAAAATACAAAAAAAAGATTGACTGAAGTTAGAACAACGACGGGGGCCGCAAAAGACAGTAGGCAGCGAGTGCTGGTCAATGAGTGACTGAAAAGCAAAAGTAAAGAATGACACGGTCGTCTACGTCGACCCAACACCGAATCTGAGATGAATGAAAGAATGGTACTGATCTGGTCAAGGCATCGTGGTGGTGCAAGGTGTGTGTTGTGGATGGTGAGTATATAAAATGGTGAACGCTGCTGTAGCCTGTCTGCGGGTGATCGCCTTCGCATCTCGCGCTGATCATTGGATGGCCCCTGTCATCCTGCAGGTCAGCCCTGGGCGACCCATATCCCTCCACAGGGAGCACCGAGTCAGGCAAAGGCTTGCATTGGACCACATTGTTCCCCACTTCAGCCCGAACCTCATCTTACGACGCACTCCTTCAGCGTCCTTGAGCTGCCTCCGGAAGGGGATTTGGTAAGTGCAAATGATTGGAAACCGGGCAGAAGATAAGAAACCTCGGCAAGTACTCCGTAATCACTGAAATTTTGTGTTCATTTTCGTGAGGTTCTCCAATTGTAATTCGTGGCGTCCGGTACTTCTATCCATTTACTATCAAAATCCACCAGGCTTTTCCCTGCAGGTACGTTCTCACCTCCGGCTTTTTCGTTGATGGTCCATTACTTCTGGCGATGGTATAATCTTCTCTGGATCTCCCACAGGGATGTTGTGCCACCCGACTTGCGGCGCAGCTTGTGAGACGAGATTCGCGGATGAGGATGCCGCACTTGCATGTGAAGGATACCGACAGGGTTGCATCGTATCCAGCTGCACACTAACATAGCCTCAACTCAAAGTTCATTTAGCCCCTATTGATGTCCCAATGAGATTTCACTTTGCTGAGTTTGGCAGCAGTTCATGCCATGTCATCCGTCGATACGTTCGCTGATAGATCCATGGTTGGGACTCTACAACAGGGGGTGCCAAGTACATGGCTTGACTCTTCAGAGACTAGTTGGCCCGTTCGAGTGGACGGACAAGTTATTAACGAACACACTTAGGCAGATATAGAGCCTAGCTTGTAAACGTACCTAGGTGATTATCACTTGGTATTGTCCGCACTCACGGTCTTGATGTCTAAAATTGTAGGACGAATACCTGATGCTTTGCCAAGCAATATGCAGGCCTGGAGATATCCGAACGCGTGGGCCGGCTGGATCAGGAATGCCAGATTTCTTAGTTAGGTGCCGTTGCGTTCTTTGAGCGCCTTATTGGCACGTGACAGTAGCATAGCATTGAGCCCTACAGTATGTATGTACTGTCTTGACCTTGTCATATTACAATGCTCGTAGGATGCTAGAAAGCAAGGCAAATATCTGATTCTCGCAAGTGACTTCTCAGGAGTCTGGTGTTTACCCACTGATGAAACAGTTTATCGAGCTATCCGAAATATTCGGGCATCCGAAGTGGGCATTGAGCTGTGGGCTGAGCTCCCTGGATAAGCAATTTGTAACCAAGCACTAGCGAGACCTAAGTACATCATGAGATTCTCTTTACTATTGTATTACAATCCCGCGGGATACCACCCACCTCAAGTGACATCTGTCTGGCAGTACCCACAGGGCTACAACACTATAAGTATTCCTCCCATAATGGAGTAACCTCGGCCTGTCCGATTTCAAAAAAGCAACTCACCAACGATGGGGATTGTTCTGAAGCAATGTAGATCCTCTCTTGTAGCAACCTCACGACGGAAAGGCTGCCCGTCTCTCGAACTCGGTTGCAAATCTGGACTTATTTAGGAGGCTATCCAACGATAATGCTTCGAAATGCTTTGTCACTTGCGCCTGCTACTGTGTATTGCTCTTTGAATACGGCCAAACACTTATGAGGGCAATGTAGTATCAAAAAAGAATGAGAACTGGCTTTCATACAGTTTGACGTTTACACCAAGCTTGCCAGGCAATTGCTATGCAAAACAAGAAATGTACAGCAGATATGCATAAGTAATATGTAGCACGCAATAGGCAATGTGCAGTATTGTGTACCAGCATAGCAGCATGGTAATAAATTGGTGTAGGTGATGATGCCAAGGCGGGACTGCAGCATGGGTGAGTCAGGCATTCCGAAGTTCCCTATGGAGGATCATGGCAGATCTTGGCATGGTGGAGCGGAATGGAGGCCCCATTTGATGTTTCAAAACACCCCATGGATCGCGATTTCTGTGCTGAAGTTTCTCCATGATGGACACTCAGTACGTAAATAAGCGACATTTGCATGGCCAAGCCACATACGGAGCACAGCTTTCAAAGACCCAGACTTTTTTTTTTGAGAGTGAGGCTTGAGTGATTTGCGGGCCATTGGAAGAAGCCTGACTCGTCAATCTCATCAAGCGAAGCACTTGACAGCTGTCCACGAAATGGGCACCGGAGCCGAGAGGACGGCGTTGACCCGGGAAGGGGCTCCGGAGTCTTTTACTCGTTACGGACGACCGACCCGAGAACTCTCGATACGAGCAGTTTGGGAGTCGAGCGCCTTTGCAGCATCCGTGGGCCTGTGACCATCGGAGGGTAGCTATTTTTATCGACGAATAGAGGCTTGATTTTGCCGTGAAGGGGAAAGCAGGACATAGCCGGCAATGGCATACTTTATCTGAAAAGTATAAGTATCAGGACTTGACCACATAGCATCATTACCATGGTCATCACGCACAGATGCCATTACTGTAGTATTTATACAAACTCTTACTACTCCAGACAGTGAGACAGGACCATAGGGAATCTTTCGACTCGTTTCCATTGCTGCCAGTTCCAAGGTCAAGAATTTGCTCCCGTCTACTACTTCATTCACTCGCGGTGTCGCTTCTTATTCGCGAGAGGGATGGATGCGCATCTTCTAGCACATGACATTCCGTCTTCACTGTGAATGTACGGAGTTTTTGTACAATACTTGTCCCTGCCCTTCCCTTATCCGCCCCAATGGGAAGGGCGCTTTCTTACCCTTTTGGGTAAAGGAATGCCTCCATCGTAACCTTGAACCTAGTCACAGCCCTAACCCTCGTGTGTCTATTGGTAGTCGTTCTAGCGCAGCTAAGCCTAAGTCATCAATACCGCTAATTTTAGTACAGTTCATGTGTTCCTAGGTTACCTTGGTAGGTATTTTGGTCTTCGTGAATGTGCGGCCGCATGATCCCGCCGCCTAAGTCCGCTACCTGACCTTGAATCTATGATGATGGATGAAACTCGCGTTAATAAGGTCCAGTAAGCACTCGATCCGGTCAAAATAGCTTCGCCCAACTGTCAAGGCTCGAGAGAAGCCTGATCTGTAACCTTTGCCTTCTCAGAAGACATCCTCAGGAAGCAGGTATGTTTACAAAGGTATTATCCTTTCCGTTGCGAAACAAAATTCAAACTAGAGGAAGGGAGGGAGCCGACTATTACAGGAATCCATACCTCTTGTTCATAAGCATCCTCGAGAGCCCTGGAGGTCTGAATACTGAATATGAATGTTGACTGCTCCACACAGAGCAAAAAAGAAAATAGCCGTGCTTTACTTTCATGAGATAAATTGTACTTTGACATTTTCGGGTTCCCCTAAAAGGTCTGCTCACTAGCATCGCGGTCCAAAGCAGCTGAAGTGTGGTGGCGGGCGCCGCGCGCGTCGTTTCGAATTGTGCCGTAGGTACCCTCCAGCCAGACTCTTGCACGAGGAACCTCTATTAAACTCATACAATTTCTTCAGAGTATTTCATCACATGAATGCCCGAGGCACCAAGCACGAATTCAACGAACAACGGAGACTTTTTCACATTCCAGTGAATTTATGCATATTCTATTAGGTAAGCAAAGACTTCCTAGGTATGCCTGCTCTAAAACCCTCCCAAGGAGCACTGAATCGTGCAAAAGGGGTTGATGTACACACTCACGAGCTGCCTCTTTCATGTATAATTGAAGCAATTCTAGATGTGAATCGTCATCAGCGAGACAGGTATGGCAATCAAATATATGAATATATAGATATATTGTCCGCGAAAGAAATATAACCCCATCAAGAAGAGGATAATACTGCATTGGCCAAAAACATGAAGTTTAGTGTTAGCTTTAATGCGGCGGGGCTGCGCGGTAAATTCAAGACGTGACACTGATCCTGGCGTTTCAGTCAAGAACAAGGCTGCTGAGATCCACCACAACTCAAACTGTGGTTGTCGAGAGTTACAGAACCGTCCGAGCGAATATTGCAGGACACTCATCGCCGCGACTGAAGCTGATCCCACGATGCAAGCCAATCTAAACATACGAACATTCACAAGCGAAGCCCAATATGCCTTATAACGGAAAAGACTTGCACTTGGGCTTGGCCCCAACTAGACGTCTTTCCAGAATACTTTCCAACCGAATATTCAAGGCGGGTTGCATAGCCACAATGGTCGTCTTGATACCGCTGATAGTGGTTCTGAGCCTCATGAACAGAGGAGCAAAAGGCCAGAAAAGCGAAGGAATCAATTTGACGGTGTCTTCGACTGGAGGAAATGCCTCCAGTCCGTTGCTTTATGGAATCATGTTCGAGGTAAGAAATCCTCACTGGGTTATTCGTGCAAAATGAGCAGCCATGCTGACCAGCGCTTATAGGATATCAACAATTCTGGTACTTTACGCACTCCATCGACAAGTGACAGTCTTTGAATCTGACCTTGGTTTTCCATACAGGTGATGGTGGAATCCACGGCCAATTGCTCAGGAACAATGGATTCCAAGGCGATTCGCCTGATCTAACGGCTTACAGCGCTGTTGGCTCTGCGAACCTCTCTGTGGACACAGATAACCCACTATCGACAGCCATCACAAAATCATTAAAGGTTGCTGTTCCTTCCGGGACCACAGGACAGGTGGGCTTCTCGAATGCCGGCTACCTAGGTGTGCCTGTAAATGCAGACAGTAAGTATTCTCTTCTTCAGCGGCCCAGATGTTCACCTGATCTTTGTTATGCCATCTCAACCCAAAGATATAAATAGAATTCTCCGATTGGTTTCATATGCTGACCCACTCAAGCTTATTCAAACTCCTTCTATGTGAAAGGAACGTACGCCGGCAACATGACAATATCGCTCTCCGGTCCCAGTGGTACCATCTATGCCAACAAGACCATCGAAGTCAACAGTAACTCTTCAGCTTTCAGTTATCATGAAACCACTCTCACCTCTACACAAAGCTATGAGAGTGACAATACCTGGAACATCACGTTTGATGCCGCGCAAGTGGCCGATGCGTCGTTGTATTTCGACTTGATCCAGCTTTTCCCCACTACCTACAATGGAAGGTAAAGCTCTATATACCGCGAAGGGTTGCGATACTATGACAGTGCAGCTAATGAAGTCCCACAGATCCAATGGTTTAAGAAATGATGTCGCCACTTATCTTGAACAACTGCAGCCCTCGTTTCTCAGATTTCCTGGTGGCAACAATATGTGAGTTCTGCGGTTCACAAACAGCTTCAAAAGTGTGGAAACTAAGAATGTTTGTTCTCAAGTGAAGGTCTGACACCAGACACGCGCTGGAAATGGAATGAAACCATTGGTGTGAGTCTATGCAATCTTGACTGCAGTTGTAAATCATCAAGCTGGGGGAAGCATTTCTGACCCAAATCACAGCCTGTGGAATCGAGACCGGGGCGTCAGGGTAATTGGGGCTATCCCAATACTGATGCTTTGGGTCTGATGGAGTATATGCAGTGGTGCATAGATATGAATATGGAGCCACTCCTCACTGTTTGGGCTGGGTTAACCATAGGTGGCGGTATCGTGTCCGGCACGGCCCTTGACCCATACATCGACGATATCCTCAACGAACTCGAATTCCTGACAGGCGACACCAGCACGACCTACGGCGCCCTCCGGGCGCAGTATGGCCAGAGTGCCCCCTACAATTTGACCTACATCGAAGTTGGTAATGAGGACAACCTGAATGACGGCTGCGACACTTATGCAAGCCGATTCACGGCCATCTACGACGCTATCCATGCCAAATATCCAGACTTGGTGCTCGTCGCCTCAACTCCGTCGGCAGGGTGCCTTCCTGCCACGCTGCCCAATGGTACCTATGCGGATACTCACCATTATCTGAGCCCGGACGACTTTGTGGCCAGTTTCAATGAGTGGGATAACTACGAAAGAGGCGGCGCAGGTGTAGTGGTGGGAGAGTATGGTAGTACGACCGCAAATGATGGTTCGACGACGTACTGGTCGACTATGCAAGGGAGTTGTAGCGAGGCTGTTTACATGATCGGTAAGTTGTTTCCGTGATCAGTCGGCACTGGGATAAGTTGTGCACTTGTGACATTGCCTAGTTAAGTCTATTCTGACACAAAGCCAGGCATGGAGCGGAATAGCGACATAGTGAAGATGTCAAGCTTTGCACCACTACTCGAACATTTTGACATGGCGGAATGGTCGGTAAGTCAAACTGAAGTTACACTTCCGCGCTTTGAGAAGACAAGAGTCGCTAGAGATCTCGTTCTAATATTCAAATAGCCCGATCTTTTTGGGCTCAACTCGACAGTCGGGTCCATCACAGGTTCTTCATCCTTCTGGGTGCAGAACATGTTCTCTATGAACCGCGGAGACACTATCCTCCCTGTGACCTCAGATTCAGACTTTGGTCCTGTATACTGGGTGGCATCTTCGAAGTCGGACTCAACCTACTACGTCAAGATGGCGAACTATGGATCTTCCGCACAGAACCTAACGGTCAAGTTCCCAAGCGTTTCAATCTCTTCTCCTGCGACGCTTACTTTGCTGAGCGGAGGGGAACTTGTATCCAACTATCCTGGAGCTGTCTCTATCTCACCCATCACTTCGACTATTGATGGGAGCGCATCCGAAGGCTACTCGTTCAGTATACCCGCTTGGGGAGTGGCAGTTCTTGCGGCTGCTAAATAAAGCAGCTAGCTTCATCCACGAATTCATGTATTGCTTCAAGTATCAAGAGACATTAGTTAATTAAAAATCGAATTGCACGGGTACCAAAACAAATGCTTATCGAACGAAGGCGGTGCACAAGATTTGTGAGCAGATATGTATTATTGCTGTCTTTCTGCTCCTACTGAGTGGCCTTCCGCAGCAACTTTACGCGAGGGTCACCTCGAAGATTTGTCCACTTGTTCCAGTTGTCTGGTCTCCTCGGGTGGTAAAGTAAGCATGAATTCCGTCACCCTTGAGTACGACGCTCGTCGGTCCCGATGCATCTGTAACGTTGGCGACGAGCGTGTACTCGCCGGTCTCCAAGTCAACCTTCGAGATCATGGAGGGGTCTTGCGCGCCATAGGCAAAGGTGCCGTTCAGCGCAAAGTCATCCCAATCGTCACCAGTTGCGAAATCCGTGATAACCTCAACGTCTCCGGTAGCCACGAGGGCAGTGCCGTTATCGGCGATGGGACTAAGATTGTCAACACTGTGTTCCCCAAAAAGCATGATCAGGAGACAGAGTAGGGGGAAATGATCATCAGCACTTACACACGAGCCAGCATCGACAGCACCACGTTGGTGAAATAGGCGTAGGAGCTGTCCGCGGAAATCTTGAGGCCGTCAATGCCAATGGGTGTAGTCGAGTTGGCGAAAGGGAGCATGTAAGAGCTCTCGTATGCCTTTGCCACAGAGCCGGTCTCGACATCCACTCGCCACAAACAGCCCAGGCGAGAATCCGCCAAGACCAAGATAGACGGGTTCGAAGGCAGTGCAGCCATTCCGTTGAGCATCACTGCATCGGGCAGCTTAGCGACAGTTGACACAATGGTGGCATTGGGGTTCTCCTCGGTTGCTACACTGAAATCGACAGTGAAGATGGTCTCCTCAGTATAATTGTAACTGCCTCGGATGCCGCCGGTGACAGCGAACTTGTCATCTGCAACCTCCGCAATGCCAGTCAGGGCCGTGACACCCCCGGGCAACCAGGCTACAACTTCGGCCTTGGGTTCGGCCGCGGTTGGGTCGATGGTGTAAAGTTGAGGGTTTGTCAGGGTGGTGAACAAGAGGTGGCCGTTGGAACGAAGGATGCTGTTCTCAATGTCGATATAGCTCGTGAAGTTCCACAGTTGAGTGGCTGTCTGGGCCAGCACTGAGCTACTGGAAGCCAGAATGGCCAAAGCCATGGTGGTCTTGCTTGTTTGAGGCATGGTGTTGCGTCTGGTCTGAACAGTGAAAGCCCGCTTCGATAATGAAACGCAGGAAAAGATGGCTTTGAGGCAAGATCGAGGGTCCTATCGATGCGGGAAACAGTCGATCAAGACGACTTTATGATGGAGCTACATCGGCCATACGAGAGAGGACGCGCATAGTAAAAGATTCGTGACGCGCAGCCCCTATGCCAATCTTTCCCCTTACATAGTACCTACCGCCGATGTATGTCGTTAAGCGACTTGTGTGCCCTGCCACCGGATCCATTTCGATTGGACCGAGAGCCAAAGCCGAGTCTAGATGGAGCATGCCTTTCCCCAGATATTTGGGGACATTAAGCTAGTTGTAGACGTCAATGCTGGACTATGATGAATCGAAATTGCCAATGTGACCCTCTACATAGTACAATTTTTCAAGAAGAACCACTCCGGTGCTCGTAAGTCCGAAGGAGTCGACATAACCTGGGCCCTGACGAGTTGGTCACTGTCCCTTACCTAGGATCGCTGGGGAGGCCCACCTTCGTGGGCCGGGAACTTGGCTTTAAATGGAATCTATATGGTGATGTGGCTGTGTGTGGACACTACAATACCAATAAGAACAGGGCGGGTACCGATAAGCTCCAGGAACATGCCCAGGAACCTGGACAGGTACCCTGCTCCCGATGCTCGTGGGACCTGCAGCAATCCAGCCCTTTTGAACGATGAACAACCGAAAGTTTTGTGCCGACGCGGGAATAGATCAATTATGCAGCCTTTATTATTACATGACTTGACGTTCAGGAGACAGTGCTGTGAATTTTGCCAAGGCTGTTGCGTACGCGTCCGGGAGTCCGACTAATTTACCCAGTTGCCCCCCCCCATTCTGACGTCTCTACACAATATTCTATCTTTTAGTATCGCACTTAGTCAAGTGGTGGATACGAACAACGTTATGCTTGAACTCATTTTTTGCGGGTTCGTCCATTCGATTGCCCCAACCGAATTCAAGAACGGTGATGATGCTCTGCCCACAAAGGCTACAACAGAACTCCACAATAACAGCACAAATACCTCATTGTCATATGTCCGGCCCCTGTTCAGATATGGATTGAATATATCGAGTGTGACTATATTGTGTCGCGTCTCAGCCTATTGAATTGCATCTCACCCCGACGCCCGTGTCCTGGTAATGCATAAGGCTTGAGCGGTTCGTCCTGTCTGAACTAAAAACGGGGAACTAACGGCTGACACTGGTATCACCTTACCCAGAGGAAAGTCACCACCCTTCGGACCGACCCGGAAATTAGATACTATCTTACTTGGCGATTGCCGCTAGGCTGGGGTGACGACAGCCTCGCGGTCATTGTAAGATCGTCTTCACTCAAGCCATTTCTCATTCAAAACATTCATCAATCGAAGAGCTGGCCAGATATAGATCCGTGCCAATCAGGGGACCCAGCCTTTACAACCTAAGTACCCAATAAGTTCCTCTATGTCTTCGGAATGGACTTTGGTCAGGCATACCCTCGGTTGGCTTAGAAGGAGATATAGTTTGCCGCCCTCTGTATTCAGGCAAGTGGAAGTGTCGTTATTAATTTCAAGTTCCTACGAGCGTGGAAGCATGTGTGGCCTGTCTGTCTAGCCCCGAAAGGCTACAGCAGAGCATGTATACCAACAACTACAGACAGCAGGCAAATTTGATGGGATATGAATATATGAAGGAGACGTAAGTAAGGCAGAAAGAGTTGTCAATGAGCATCGCACTATCCTGCAGAGTGACCAGCGCACGTTGCCTTTGCACGCAGGTGTTCCTTCAAAGTGACTAAGCCAAACGACGTATCTAGCTGGGCTCGAGTTCCATCGGCTCTCTGACGAGCGCGAAAGTGATGTTAGTCAACGTAGGTACCTTAGATAACCATGTTAAGTACAGTCGTATATCCTGGCACAGGAGCTGACAAAGTATATGTCCATCCTGGGTATCTAGTTGAATTGTGATGACTTTGCCATGTGTGCTAATTGATTGATCATTTCGTTTCCACACAGGAAGGTCGCTTGCCTTATTGTACAACCGCTCTATTAAGTGTATAGTCAAGCCCGTGGCTATCAGTGTGAGATACTAACCAATCTTGCATTCTGCATGAATAAAACAGGCTAAATAAGGTATGGAGAGTCCGTATTTGTCCTTGATGTGGCAGTCAATCATGGGAAACTTCACTCATTCAATCACGATACCACTCTGAACCATCGCAATATTAACGACCCCTCAAAGTCTTGTCAGGTAGAAGCAAAGATCTCATACCCACTACGCAACTTGACATGGCAGTCAATATCTGGGAAACTTTGAGTTGATGTACTTCACAGCTAATGTTTCAACATCTTTAATATACATGAACGTGACGGTCGAGTTCGGGATCCAGGGTAAGCACGTCACCGTATCCAGTCAACCACCCACCTTGAAGATGGAAATCGACTCGACATTGTAACCACTTCTATTTATGCAGTATTTAGGGCGGGTGTAATAAAACACACAAGGTTGGGCATGAAGAATTACATAGGTATGCTTTGAAGGTATACCGAATTTGAATTAGGTTAGCCTGTCGGTCTATATTTATTTGATTACTGACGCTTGTACAAAAGCGCACTTTGTACCCTTCACATCCTTTTGTCTCACACTTTCTGACCTCAAAAGCCTATTCCATTTAGACTTCCTAGGTCCGTTGTCAAAGTCCCCACCCTCCTTTCCTTGAATATACAAGTCCGGGTACCAGGACTCCGTCTGCGAATGCTCATATTTGGGTTATCCTTTACGCAGTGCGGGTGGTGTTGCAGCTGTAACCATAGTCGCTGTTGGCGGTGTATGAGATTTGCTGGCAAGTGGTCGAGCAGCGGCTTGTGCACGCTTCAGGGGCGTTGCCGGGCCTATAAAGTGGTATCGATCAGCGATGGCTGCGACCAAGCAGATGATTTGGGACAGCACATGTAACAATGGACGAGAAGTGCTTGATTGGACTGCTCGTCGATGACAACCCGACTGGGTAACGGTATCTGTGATGTGATGTCCAGAAGCATATGTGGATACGTACTCGTAGATAGTCTGCATGCAGGAGGCACCCTGAGACAAGCAGTTGTTGTTCAGCTCGACGGTGTCGCAGACCGGGCAGTACGGTCGGTAGCTGATGAGGGAAAGACCGGGCTCGTTCGGGACTATGGGCTGACGAGCAACAAGAGCGCTGACAGCACCACAGAGGGCGAGGACAAAGGTGGCGGTCTAGCACATGTCAGTGACTCTGTTTGACCCTGTTCGGCCAGTGACAAGATGGCACGTATTGACATGAATGACATACCTGCATTTTGGCGGTTTGTTGGATGAAAGGTAGAGTACGGTAAACGAAAGACTCTAGTTAGCAACGGAACGACGATTTCGCACAGGTTTCGTTGAAGAAAATAAATAAATTCCAAAGTGAGCGCAGGTGTCTGACCGACAGACGGAGGGATCGAAGGAAGATGTACTGAGTGTTTGGGTGGACAGGGCAGGGCGTCAATGCGACTCAGGGGTTCATCCTCTGCCAAAAGCACTGATGTCAGAGGCCCCAGATCTCCTGATATCCAATTTGGTTGGCTGTCGGTTGCCAGTAGACGGTATCAAACAGTGCGTATCGCAATTTGACCTTTGACCCGTGTTTATCCATCCCAAGGATGATCCCAAAGTTGGGCCTGCTCATCCTGTGCCGCGTGCATGGCGCCTCAACATATACATCGACGCGAGCTGCTGTCTCACCACGCACAGCGCATCCTGTGAGACGGAGAATGTGGTCTAGAGCCTGCAGGCAGATAATCTTTTGGCGCACATTTCGCCGCAAGAGTACAGGTAATTTGCCTATGGCGCGACATCCTCAGACGGCCAAGGACAGACGTAACGGCGGGATGCAGCCGTGAGTGTGACATTGCACAAGCAACGATGCCATCAAGAAGATAGACTTTGGTGAAATTTCGCTTGTCTCGTATGCCTTTTCCGCTCATCTCTCTCTACGGTAAGAGCTGGTAGGCTACTCTTACCATTCCGTGGGATTTACGCGGAGAATTAAGGCGCCATTCATTCAAAGGATGTATCTCGGAGCCTTGTTCTCGATGCTGTTGAGAGCTCTTTGCCTTGAAGGCTGGCTGCCTCCCACCAAGCTCTCCATCTCAAAGAAAGATCGCCCCTTGGCAGTGCTGATCGTTTTGAAACTTCAGTGGGTCCACATACCCTTGTCGACTCGCGAACCTGCGGGAGTCAGGGATCAGGCTCATAGGCAAATTTCTTCTGGGGCCCTCTTTTTTCGACGTCCTCTCAGCCTCTGTGGAAAGCAGAGGACGAACGATGGGCCGAACAGCATCCCGTATCTGTGCCAACGGTGTCTAACATACATTTTATAAGTACACAGCTTAGCATCATATCAAAGAGCTTCATCTTTCAAAGGTTTGATTGCCCTTGTCACATCCAGTTGTGCTAGGAGACTCCAGAGTCAATACTATGTGAGCCTGGATGTCGCATACGGCCGAGATTCGAGATACATTCGCACAGGGCTGGTAAGTATCCAAGCAACTTCTCCGTTGCATCTAGGAAGTTCCCAATGCCTTGCGAATGGATAGAATAATAATTAAGGCGACCTTGTGCGGGTGAACAGTCGAGGAATATTACAGGAATATGTCACAGTCAGAGGTAATCTGGGGAACACAGCCAGCTGGTTCTGTTGAAACCGGTTTCTTGGTCTTTATATAATCAACAAGTGATTGTGCTTTGCAGGGTGGGTATGCTTCTGTGGTGATCCTATCTAGAAACACAGTAGTCTCCACAATAAGTCGATTGATCGACCTGAGCCTAGCTGTGACTTAATCAGTCGCATATGAGCTGTTTCATTTTTCTACTCCAACTATGGCATATAGCCATTCGATCGGAACATTGCAAAGGCACACAAGCGCCGTTTATTGTTTTCTACGATGTGCCTTGGGTTGAATCTTCTATTCCAGTGGTCTGAGTCAGCCCATGTATGCACCTCATCGGCATAGGCGAGACATTCGAAGGAGTCAAGGGCAATAAGTGCTGCGAGACATACCTCAGTCTTTAGCTTACGACTGGCTAGTTCTATCTACAAATCAAGCTTCTCAGCTACCTAACAGCACTACGCAGCTTCTAACGTTGGAGTTGATAGCAAATCCTGGGTTATGGCAGATAATTCGTAGCAGCCCCATCTAAAGGACGAGCATAGGGCAGCCCGGGAGTCGGGGGAACGGAACAAAGTAATGACCTAGGTATCTTGCTTCTTGAAAAAAATGAAGAAAAAAGCAAAAGACCAACTACATAGCGATTTAAAGTGGCTGGCTTGCTTGTAAGGAATGTTGGGTACCATGAGCGCATAAGTTTCAAGGAACCAAATTTGATCAATGCTGGTGTAAGCCTAGCAGTCATATCAGCAACCTCTGTCGACTCAGTATCTAGAGAACACAGAGGAAGTTGAATCATCACAATCTATGCTTGAGTCTTCTTGCGTGGGTTGACATCCATTGGCAGATTAACCCCCCCCCCCATACTGTACAGTACACCTGTAGCTCGGAAGTATGCACTTGGGCAGTCATGTACTCGGACATGGCCTATATGAATGGACTAATCCTACAAGGATCTTTCATACCTCCTAGTCCTGACCAAGATACTTCAGGCAACAAGATACAACAGATAGTGCAAGAATGGTAGTTGTCAGTAATTCATGGCATCACCAATCCTGACTCTTCGGACCTCTCTTCGTTTTCGATGCTTACAGTGGGTCCGACGTCCAGTTGCGGAGATGGATGCCTACCTTAGGTAGCTGTCTATGCATGTTCTAGCGTCCTCAAATAAATCTATTTCATGGTGCTGACAGGACGCTTTCACATTTTGACACCGTTTACTCTCACTACAATTCCGGGCGAGTAACAAACACCACTCAAGAACTTTTTGAAAATGTCTGCCATTCCTGATTTCGATGATCTTCCCAAGGTGGAGGGCATGCCGCAAGGCTGCGCCTGGGGCATCTTCGACAAAGACGGGAAGAAAGACCTGCTAGGTACACTCAATCTACTCACCCCGGCCGTAGTCGCCGCCGCGGCGACAGAAGTCAAAGATGGCGTCTCTATATCACTAAAGTATGCTCCTCACCATTGTTCTCCTGGCAGATCACTGCCCATCTGGTAAAAGAAATTTACTAACGAATGCACATAGCTGGCCTCTCAACGGCAGCAAGCTCCCCCCAAGCCTGCCGAGCCGTCCGCCGCCCACACACAAGGTCATCCCCCTCATGGATAACGGGCTGGTATGGGACGATACTCTCGAGTTTAACACCCAGATCAGCAGCCAGTGGGACAGTCTCGTGCATGTGCAGCATATGCCGTCCGGGCTTGCGTACAACGGCCTCCAGGTCACTCAGGGGGCCCTCACGGCGTCGCAGACGACCGCCGAGAACACCCTGCCCACGCTCGACCACTGGCACACCCGCGGCGGGCTCGTCGGACGGGGTGTGTTGATTGATTTCAAGGCTTACATGGACGACGTCCATGAGGCGAAGCAGCCGCCGTACCATGCATTTGACGGCTATCGCATCACGGTGGAGGAGGTGGAGGCGGTGGCGAAGCACCAGGGCGTGGAGTTCCGGCATGGGGACATCTTGATTATCAGAACGGGGGCGACGGAGGTCATGGAGAATCCTACGCCCCACGATTTCTCCAAGCTACAGCACGCCAAGCTCTCTGGGATCCATGGGACGGAGGACACGGCGCGGTGGGTGTGGAACAAGCACTTCTCTGCTGTGGCGAGCGACAGTCCAGGTTTTGAGGCCTTTCCTCCGCTGAGGCCGGATGGGACTGAGGGCTCGATGTCGGAATTAGGTGAGTTTGTGGTTTTTGAGCCTTGTATTTTCTTCCCTCTCCCTCGATCTCCTTGCCATAATAGGTCGCGATCTTACTGTTGGACTTGGCTGACAATCAAGACTAGTCCTCCACCAATACTTCCTCTCATTGTTCGGCCTCTCGATAGGGGAGCTGTGGGATCTCAAGCGCCTCTCGGCATATTGCCGGAAGACTGGAAGGTACAGCTTCCTGCTAACCTCTGCTCCGCTGAACCACCCTGGGCTTGTAGGGTCGCCGCCAAACGCGTTGGCGATATTTTGAGTTATCAGTCAGTCACTCAGACGCCCTAAGCAGCACCCTTCAGTGAAAGTGGTTTGACATTCTTAGTGGCAAAGAGTGCAAAGGACTCGCTTAGGAGACAGGGAGGGGCAGCTGGAATATAGGTAACCCTGTAAGTAGAGATCGTGGGTCGGAGCCTTGAGGCGGGGTCGTGATCGAAGACTACACTGTGGTGTGCAAGTTTGCGTGCTGCTTGTAAGTATGTAGCAGAAGCTCATTTCCACAAATAGCCAAGCATTCTAGTATACTACAAGACTCGAGAAGCCAAGTACCAAGGCTACTACTTATTGTAAAGGCTCTTCAGACTCGAGGCCAACTTCGAGGGGATGTTTGAAGCTTGAAGATTCCTTAGAAACACAACAGCCACAGGCAGCACGTGCTGGGTCTGTTCATGACTCGCACTGCTGTTCTGCTCTGACCCCTCCTCTATCGCAAAATATCCGCTTACGTGCCACACAACGAACGATCTGCCACCGGCCAGAAAAATGCATGTATTTTTCATACGCGCAACGCACCTGGGTGGCTGTTCAACAACCGCAACTCCTTCCCCCACCCCCAAAACTCAGGATACGATATCTCTCTAGTGTTGCTCTGATAAGCCGCCGGCGCAACCTTGGTGCTTCAAGAGACTGCTGGGTCAGGTCGATGAATGCCGCCGAATCGGGGCTTCCCAAACAAGACATCGCCTCCTCGTACCCCGTTGGTGGGTGTTGTCCCTGCGTGTGTGCGCTGGCAAGTTCCCAAATGTCGCGCTTCCCCCAGGGCACACACACACCAGGGCCACCAGGTCGGTCCCGCTGACAATACGAACCTTGCATGTTTTCTAGGTCATAGCAGGCTAGTTAGTAGTGGTGCGGGGAGGGTCCAAGCGGTGATGATTGAGTGGATGCGATTCCTGAGCGAGACTTGACGATCATAGGCTGTATGTAGGCCGGTACGGGGGGGGGGGCTTTGCTATTGAAGTGCCGGAGATAGGACCGATCTAGCGCAAGTGGAACATCGGCCAACGGCGGGTTATGGAGGAGTGATGGTGTGGTGAAAGAAGGCTAGGAATATGCAAGGTCGCCGGAAAATTGCCGAGTGGGAGGAGGAGGGGGGACGGGGGGCCATGCATGCTGTTTTGTGTTGGATAGCAATTGTTTATAAAGGCTCGGATATCCCTCTCGGATACCCGATTATTGTCTCGTGTTTCTCCTCAACGCTCAAGTCTTATCTTCAAGAACAACTTCAATCACTATCCCAACGCTTCACTTCACCGTGTTGAATCACCAACCCCCCCAACATCAAAATGTGCGGAACCGACTGCAAGTGCACTGACTGCAAGTGCTCCGGATGCCCGACCCACTCCAAGTAAATATTTTGTGTGCGACACTGCTCACTTCGTACGTACGCTCCTCCCTCGATCATGGCATCAAGCACAACAGTTTGTACTGACAATACGCTCTAGCAGCATGTGTATATATATATACTTGATGGATGAAGCGTGAGGAGACGAACGATGGTGTGAAGGGAGAGTCAGGTTTTGGTTCATTGTCGAATAGAAGCACTGTCAATCTGTCGCTACTGCACTGATTTCTTTCTCTCTCGTTTTGCGCATACGAGCCAGCTGAAATACATACAGCCTTTCACACCACTTACCTTTACTGTGCAAACTTGAAAAGAGGTCCATCCTGTTTCGTGAATGTCGATAATAAGTGATATAATATGTAAGAGCGTGGAAAGAGGTGACGTCCCCGGCTGCCCGGCTATCATGGCTGCCAAGCCGTAGTATTCAACCCTTCCGTACCATTGGAACGGAGGTCACCCCGGAGTCAAGTGCGGCACTTGCATCATGTAGAGTGTTCCGCACAGTAGCATTCTACGTAGGCACTCGGCACGCGGGCCGGGCAACGAATAACGACCCGCAGATAGCCTCTCTGGCCTATGGACGACACTCGTGCTCGCCTTGCACATCTATAGGCACGGCACGAGGCTTGCTAGCTCGACAGGTCGACATAGTATTCATGATTTTCACAACCATAAGGTGGTCTGACAAGACAGCCGATCAACCAGACGTATGTACATACGTTGCGCTGTCAAAAGCGATGAAGATCTCCTCTGACCGTCCTTGCCATCTCCCTATCCAAGCTTTCCCAGTCCTGAATCCTACCACACGCTTCACCAAATACATCTCCTCGGCGCTCATCCTCGCTTACTGAGCTGCCCAACTGGACTTGGCGCCCTATCCTTTGCACCCTCATTGGCGGCATAACCGTCTTCACATGTGGTCAGCTCAGCCCACGTCCTCAGGCAGGCAATCCCGTCATCGGAGCCTGCCGCTGGGGAGGGGGGAGGGAGGGTTCCGGAGAATGCCTTGGCTCTAGTAGTCTAGAATACCTGAAGACAACCTACATGACACAGGCTCGGACCAGTATCGCTCGCGCCTTTATTAGTTGGCGTGGGGTGGAAAGATGGCTCGCTGGCCTTGGACGGAACGGGAATATCTCGCCCCCTTCCCCACGTAACTTTGAAGTTGCAGTAGCGATCATGCATGGTTTCCAACGGGCTGGTTTTGTGTTGTGGACATGGCTGATGAGGCACTGCTGGGGAGCAGGTCCAAGACTTTTGGTGGGTACGGACGTGACAATGATGTCCTAGCGCCGCGTCGCCCTCGCCCGGACATCCTCTATCTACAGTAGTAACCTTTCTTTCTTTCCAACCTGAGCTACGCGTCAGTAAGTCGAGGGTACGTGCTTCGTAGAACCACGTCGAAATCAAGAACAAGGGGGGACAGCGTGGGAATATCAAGAAAGGGAAAGGATGGAACCACAGGCATGCTGGCGCTGCCGGCTTGATCACCCAATTTGACAATTGTATTGATCGGCCATCAGGACTCGTCATCCTCGAACCTCGCAAGATATCTGCATTATGGCTCTTCATGGCAAACACCATCGCCAGGTTCTCCATGGTTCTCGACATGCCCACACAATCATCAAACAGCCCCTCGCCAGCCTTCCCTACCGACGCTCGGCTCGATCACAAAAAAATTACCAGTCACGTCGTATCATCCAGCAAGCCCCGTCATTTTGAGTGGTGGCGAAAGTTTGTCTTCTTTTTGTTTTCATCCATGTAGGCTCATCGCAGTGATGTGTGTAGGTAATTTTGCGTCCCTATATGGGGGGACCATAAACCCTGACGACCAAGCCAGATTGTCTTCCCGATCCCGAAAGCCGTCCGTCGCCAATGCATTGACCAGACCATCCCACGCCAATCTAAGCGCAAACGTTAAAAGAAGAGCACAAGGGGGTTTGTTGTTGGTAATAAAACCGCAAACGGAACACCCATTAGTGACCGTAGGCGGCAAGGGCCTCGGTGACCTTGCTGTCGACCTTGGCGGCCTTCTTGGCCTCGGTGAGATTCCGTCGGGCAGACTTCTTGCGCTCGTAGTAGGCGGCGCCCTTGGCCTTTCTGCGCTCCTCGAGTCTGTATTCATCGTCGTCAGCAACCCATAGCCCATTTGATAGTTTCTGGATCTCGGCCTTCGCCTTGGGTATTCCAAAAAGCTGGCCAAGAATCCTCGGGATCTGGAAAGCATCGTACCTCTCAACAACATCCTTGTACTTCCAGCCCACCTCGTGGCTCAGACGACCGACGGTGCAGTACTTGCGGCCGGGCTGCAGACGCAGGACACGCAGAGCCTGGGGGACGACCATCTTCTTCTGCTTGTCGTAGGGAGGGGGGACACCCTCGAAGACCTTCAGGCGCTCGAGAGCAGCGGCTCCGCGGGCAGTCTTGTGGGGGATCATGCCACGGACGGTCTTGTAGAAGATGCGAGAGGGGGCGCGGAAGTGGAAGGGACCTAGGGATCGTGTCAGATAATGAGTTCGGTCGAATGGGAATCGCGTATTTGCGCAAGGGTCGACTCACCACCGCGGGTGGGGTTGTATCGGGTCATCTTGCGGAGGTACGCGTGGTACTTGACTGTAAATCCATCATGTCAGCCATCAGTCGAGTCTCGATTGTTGACCCTGTTCTAATGCTCTCTCTTGCCAGACACAGCTGGTATGCTGAGGCTGTCTGCATGTGATGTCTCGCAGGGTAGATCGAATTGGATGGCGGGGGCAAGTAGACGTACGCTTCGCGCGGAAGAACTCTCCAGAGATGTTGAGAGCCTCACAGCGGACGACAACGATCTTCTGGCCACTCAGCAGCTGCTTGGCAACAATGCTGGCGAGACGACCCAGAAGGTGGCCCTTGCCGTCAATGACGACCTAGTAGAAACACAAATAGTCAGCATTTTTGTCTTCTCAATTATGCTGTCTTGATGTGTAATGGCAGCCCATGTCCCTCGTCCCCCCAGTGCCGTGTACGGTCGTCGTTGGTGATTGATACGTCTTGTTGGTACTGTCCGCGTTGTGTGTCTGCGGCATGTCGATTTTTTGTGTCCAAGATGTTTCCGTCGTCATCGCGTCGTTCGCGGCCCGGCTCGCCCATCGTCTTCAATCGAAGCCGACGGGCGCCTCGACTCTCCTCCTCTTGCTGGTCGACGATGCATCTGGGGCGACGACGGAACCACGGCCGAGTATTGCGTGGATTGGTGGTGATGGGCCTTCGCATGGGCAATAGGAAATGGGAAATGTGGATGTGGGGAGTGGGTGTGTACTCACGACCTGCTCGAAGGAGGACATGTTGGGTATTTGTCGTCAACCGAACGTCGGGATGGGGCAAAGGAAAGAGAAAAGGATGCTCAGAAAAGACAAACTCCGAAAAGAAAACGAAGTCTGCGAGATATTCTGAGTCGGCCCTGGTGGTTGCGTTGGCAGGTTAGTATTTGGGTCGGGGGATGGTGGAAGTGGGTGGAAGGGCTGGGCTGCTGGGTCACTCACTAAGAAAATTGGGTTGGGCCACACACTGCAAACAAACCCTTTGGTAGTCCACACAGAGAGGTGCGAATCGTCGTCGGGAGGGTTGAGCTAGCCAGGCGCCGGGGGGGTTCTGTCTACGCGGCAGAGGGAAGGAACCGTCCAGAGTTTTTAGGGCAAGTGCACGTGATACCCCGGCAGTTGATTGGCGGCGTACGGACCCACTCTGGACCGGCCAAGCATGTCGACCTCAGCGTCTTGCGATATCACATACTATCGCTTCATGACTGCCAGATACGCAGTCAGTCTACATGAGTTTTCTGTTATCTGATTGTTCTTTGAGTCTATAGGCACTATTTCACATCGGTCAAGATAGCGGAGTTCGGGAGTTGTAGTTTGGATCTATTATGGCCACTCGGGTGACTGGGTACCAGCCAAAATAGAACTTGCACATCAAGAAAACCATCTAATTTGTTCTTGCTGTTCCTGACTACGAATTTCGATTCTTCATCTGATTTCAACTGAGTCCAATTTGAAATACTAGGCTCCGACAGAGGAGAGATTCCGTTTGTGCCGTGACCACGTCACAGACAAGTTTTGCTTCCTCCTTGTCCAGACACGCCAGCACTTCCAGCCAGGTTTCCGATGGCAGGGTGAATACTCCTTCTTCTTGATGAGTTTAGTCTCGTCTCACTTATTTAGAGAGGAGTATTCAACACTCTGTTGGATCATACCAAGATAACCAATGATAAGGGTTACAAACTCCCGTCCCCTTCGCCCGTCCCCATACTAAAGTTGAACCCTACCCCGATCATGCAAGACGGGTGGATGTGTATATGTGAATAGGAAGAGGGTACCACTTTGCATGACAATCTCACCATGCAATTCTGATCACCAATATAGACGCTGTTCTCAGACTGACGCAAAGGTTCATTTCATGCTAGACAATCTTCCTCATGCTTGGTCCCTGTTCCGAACGCCAGTAGCGCCAGAGACCATGATGCTAGAGCGTCTTGCTTCCCATCAAATCTACGAACTCATTCCCTGACCTCCGTCCGCATACCCTGCCCACTCTCTACACGCCGTCATGGCCATCCTACTTGCCTACCAGTATCACCTCGCAGACGCCGCAGGAGGCACTCAACAAATGCTTCAAAAGGTAGTCCAGTCGTCCAAGATGAGCCCAAGGATCCGAGATCAAACAATTCGCAATCATAGCCCATCGTGCATCAGTCTATTCCATCCCAGAACTCCCATACAATGCAATCTTTCGTCAGCGCATTGCCTCGTGACCAGCCTATTCGTTCAGCTTATTGTCAAGGCCCTTCAGGACATCCTGCACTACCCTGACCAGCTCCTTCCGCCGCGCTCGTGCCTCCTCCTCTCCGTTGGTCTCCACCTCATCCAGCTTCAAAATAACCTGCTGCATGATTGTCTCCGACAGCTTGCGGTGCTCGTCTGCGCGCTTCTTGGGATCCGAAGGCGGGCTTGCTGTAAAGTGCACGCACTTTGGCAACAGCTGCGTGGTGAAGTGGGAGTTGATCGCGTTGAGCTTTTCCATTGGTCCTGATGCACTGGCCCCGGAGACTGCTGATGCCGGCGACTGCGGTCGGCTAGTCCCCGCGCCTCCACCAGGGACCTCGAGGTTGCTCTCACGGGGACTGGTGCTGGCGCTCTTGCCACTCTTCTTCTTGTTGTTCTTCCTCTTCTTGTTCTTCGACTTCTTGGGGCGACCCTCGTCATCCCGGCCCACCACAACCACCTCCTCGCTGTCGCTGCTGCTGTCGTCCCCGCTCGGCTCGGGCAAAACCACCATGATCTCGCTGTTGTTCTTCACGTTGAAGTTGCGCACAGGCTCCTCGTCATCCTTGAGTTGCCTGCCCTTGTACAGCAGCTTTATCTTGCGTGTCCTCCGGTCCGACAGCTTCATGATCATCTGTACCCGCTCCCGAACATCGCCTACTAGCAACTTCGCATCGCCAATGCTGTATGCGGGAAAGTGTTCGGGGTAGGTGACGCCCTTGTGCTTGATGAGAATGATGTCGTCATCGTCAATCACCAGGGCGGGACCACCGGCTGACCGGCCGCCATATCGGTCCATGTCATGGGAACCCTCTAGGTCTTCTGAGGTGATGTAGCTGTAATCTTCGTCGGTCACTTCCGGAACTCCACCCCGTCCATCGCCCAAGCCAGACGCGAAGGGTGAAAGACCGCCTCGTTCGTGGCTGGAGTAGCCCCTCCTGGACATCTTCTGTCCTCCTCCGTCTTCAGCGTTTGACTTGTTGGACACCGACTTGGCGTAAGCGGTTGGTATGGCGCCGAGGAGGATGGCGGCGGCGGCGGCGCTGCCGTAGACTAGACTCGGGTTGACGCCGGTGGTGGCCTCTATATATTGTGAGGCGCTGTCAAGTGTGGTCAGGAGAGAGGGGGGTATTTGGTTGTAGATGTTGGTGGTGAAGTTGGCAATGTGCCCGGCGATGAGGGCACCGGAGGATGCCAGGGTGGAAGAGGGTCCGGAAGCCACCGTGGGCAAGTTGATGGTCCTTAAAAGGACACGAACCGTGAATCGCGAGGAGGGTGGTGGGGTAAGAAGGGACGATTCGACTGGGCTTGTGTTACTTGTCTGTGTATGACGATCAGTCAGTCAGTCCGTCAGTCAGTCAACAAATGCAGCCCAAATCCTTGGGACAGCGTCGTCGCGAGTTGGCGGGTGTTGGAGTTGGGCAGAGGTAAGTGGCGGCATGCTTTGCCAGGCAGGCTACCTGGAGGGGTGTGTATGTAATCTGTACTGTACGTACCTTGATTCAGTTCAGCAACTTTTTCAAGACCCAAGGCCTGGAGGCTGATGCGAGAGAGTGGAGTCGACGCCGCAACACCGCGGTCAGCTGCATGTGCTAGGAAACTGTCTGGTCCTGACAACTTGAATGTCAAGGTTTAAGTGGAGCAGATTCAAGTCCCTAAATGAAGCGGCTTGCTCTTGATATCGTTGTTCGTATTGCAATGGTCACCCCACAGGGACACGCCTGGCTGCAGGAAGTCAAGAGACTTGGAATCGAGAAATGGAAGGAGATAGATAGGCTCTGGAATCGTTGTCAAGACAGTGTGAATGTTTGCTAAGCGCGATTAACAAGGTTTGGTTGGGTTGAGTGAGACTGCAGACCTTGTGGGAGATTTTGCTATTGCCGTTGCCCGAACAAAGGCCGACCGCATGGGTCCTACTCATCAGGGTTGGGGTTAGTATTAGTCGACCCCCCCCCCAATCTTTTTGCTGTTCCGGAAGAGAGGGGGGGGTTAGGATCTTATGGGCAGCCACCATGACAGATCACGGGGAGAGTAGCAAACTATTCAATGCCCGCATGAAACAGACCGATCGTTTTACGCCAAGTTAGAGTACATCATCATGTGGCGCAAGCTGTGTGATCATGACGGGCTACTTGTAGTCACAACTGCCACAGAGACGTGGCCGCCGAGAATGTAAGGTGGACTGCACTGTCTTGCTCCATCTTGAGACTTTTGGTACTACGGGATTGGATCATTGATATCCTACAATGCACTTACCGAGGTTGCGATGAATAAGTCGTAGAGGCAAAGTAGGTCGTTCAGCTCGACTGCAATGACATTATAAATATACTCGCTGCTGCACGCTTCGTGGAGAATTTATCTTGCCGGATGAGATCATGGACTCTTGACCAGACTTCGTGCAGTCAATGCTTTACGTAGTGCTACTGCTCCCAAGCCATGTTGTCATTCTAGAACAATTGTGCGAACTTCTGGCTTCATCTTGACCCACTGAGTAAGCAATACCCAGCCGAGTGTCTCGCGCCGCGCCACGCTTCCGTGCCAGCTAATCACCATAACGTTAATGACGGGCGGTGGATATATAGCATATCCTTCGTCGTCATGTTCTGTGATCTCGGGGCTCAAAATTCTGCTGCCGTCGACTCCCTCTCTTGCACACCACTTGACGAACGTGTCGTACTGTCTTCTGGCAGCATTAGAACCCAAATCATGAAATTGCTTCAGCGAGTTACTTACTCTTGCTGCTCCGGAAGAGGCTTGAAGTCACAAGGTTTGCCCAGTAAAGGCGCTCTCTTCAATAACTCCTCAAAACGCAGTCCCGACTCCCGCCCGACGGATAATGCAACAAAATCACAGTCTTTCCCAGCCGTCGAGATAGCTCCTGGGACAATAAATTTAGAGTACAAACTTCCCACAGCCGTGCCATCGGCTTTTAAAATCAGGCAGTCCCAGGACCGGCCCCAACCCTCAAAGCCTTCAAAACGCAAGGTACATAGAGTCGTCCGAAGCAGTAGTCTTCCCGCCTTTTCTTTCAAGAGAGCCACTTCAGCAGCGTCCTCGCAGAGCCAGGGGCCAGTTGATCCGAGGAAAACTTCTCGCCAATAGTCCTTGTATGTTGGCCATCTCGTCTGAAGCTTGCTAGAGACTGAGGAGTATGATTTGTCTTGCAGATCTGTTGGTAGAGGGGTGTCAATAAGGCCCATATTCCACACGCACCACGCGTGTAACCTCGGGTTCTCTCTGCCGTTATGGTCTTTCCATATTATACCATCAGTGATCACAGGTCGCAAACCTGTTCTTCTGTCCCAGATGTTGTACCGAGCTAAGGATGAAAGAAACTCCAGATAATTCCCGCTACAATCAGTGCGACCTTTACTAACAACCCATGACCACGTGGCCATATGACCGTTCGGACACGCTGAAACCCTTGGAATACCACGGGACATAGGCCTTCCAAACATCTTGTTGGGCCATTGAATCAACGATTCTGTATGCCATGACAGAGCTTTATCGAATTCCGAGGCCGGGAGGCCCCACACAAATTCGTCGAGAGTGCCGTAGATCAACTTAAACACCCCCTGAAAAGCATCGTAAATATCGTCTTGCCGAGTCAGAATTCGATCATTGTATTCCATGACAACGCCAATGTATTTCTCGTAACGCGATTCGTTGCTGGTACGTGCCGTGGACTCGGGATTACGAAATCCTTGTATTATATTCGTGAAGCCTTCTCTCTGTATGCTGTGATCGCATTCATAAGTGACTTGCCAAGGACTGATGAGAAGCTTCCGATTAGAGAGCAAATACTCCTGATAAGTCCAGGCCCTCTTCCACCAAGCATGGCCCAGTCTTCTATCTATATCATCAGGAAGCCATTGCACGAGCTCAACATCACCGACTCTGGCATAATGGTGACCTCGTGGTCGCGGTGTATCATCTGCTCCCCAGAGACCAGTGTGGGCATCAGTAGAACCCACCGCACAGATGGTCAGCGTCGCCCGGGAGAAGATCACGTCCATTGATCTTATCTGCTCAGTCTTGTGTGTCTCATCGTCTTGTACAATGCACAGACGGTCAACCCACAAGTAATGGACTCCAAGCCTCTGACACACCGTCAACGCGTCCCATATAGTCGCTGGTAGGGTGCTTCTTGTTAAACTCCCAGGCTTTCTCAAAAAAGGTATGATTTCGGCTGTTGATGTTAATTCGCCGGGTCGAAGCTCTCCCCACACATAACTCAGAGCAATATAGCAACAGTCCGGTGGCGCATCCGAAAGACATCCTTGGTCAACGTCAATGACCATGAGGCCTTGTGGCAGATCATTGGTCAGTCGTGTTCTCTCAACCATTCCATGCTGATGCTGAGAAGTGCATTCATGTATCCAGCTCTGGATGACATCCCAAGAGATGTACTGATCTGCTATCGCAATACCGCAATCCGCATCGTTCCGATGCCGAGAAGGCAAGTTCCCTGGACAAGACAAAATTCGGAAGTCTGTGTTGTAATATTTTGAATCACGCCACATGACACTCCCTTCACTTTCTTTGTCATAGTAGCGATGAAGCCATGCTTTTGATTCCTTCTCTGTCCAGGGTCTCCTCTTGTCATTTTCCATCTCCAACAAGTAACCCAAAGCCTGGTTCTGTACTTGGGGCGCATTATGAAGGAAAGCGCAGAATTCACACCCTTCTCGAAAACCGTGCAAGGCCTGCTCCCAGGTACCACAGGCGATTGCATGAGAATTGTTTGGTTTTGCGGTGCAAACAAGAAGATGCTGGAGACGAAGATGTTGGCAACGAAGACATAGTGATGTGTCTGGGCTGCCACCAGGCGGTATCTTGTCGCATCGTTCACATGGATCGTAGAAGTACGCATCGTACTCAAGTGCGTTCATCTCGCGCCATTTGTGTGGACTCACTTCCACCTCGAGATCGCGAAAAGTGGGGAGGTATGGACAATTTTGTACATCGCAGATGAAGCACGCTCGGTTCGAGGAACACGTCGTCATTTTCAGCACGTTCGAAAGGGCGGTTGTGGGGGACGGTCCACGGAGATGAGAGGAGTTTGTACTGGGGCGATGTGCGTGTTACTGCATCTAGGCGCTTCATCCCAATGATTGGGAAAAGAAACTGGATAGCCTTTTCTTTCATATTAGCGAGGGCGTGTGCTACATATACATGTAACCTTGTCGTTCCATTCCATACCCATGTAGTATGCGGTTGGTTGCAAGAATCAGGTTGCATTGGTTGTAAGCGCGCGCGTCCCATTTGGGCCAACCTCCGCACTTTTTGGATGGATAATTCGCAACAGACCTAGATACCCAGAGGCTCTCCGACAAAACTGCAAGAGGCTGAAAACACCATGTCCACCAGGTTTTCATCGAGACGACAACGTGCAGCAGAAACTTTGTCGTGCTGGGGACAGAAGGTGCAAACCACTCTCAAAGCTGTGCTATGTCTTAGGGCATGGACTGGAGCATTTGCAGGTAATAGCATGAGACTCAACCTGTCGGTATGCTTCTTTTCGTCGGCTTGTTTACACTTTCACTGACATAAATGCAGACTGATCGACACACTGGCAAAGAAGTCTTGTTTTGCATGAGCAACTGCCGAGCCAACATCGACCATCGATGATTATTGATGTGGACCGAAAACGCAAGTCTTCTGCGGTTCACTCGGACCTCTTCGCTGCCCGTTGCCGAGAAATACTTCAGGCTGCTGTCGAAATCCAATTAGATGACAGCAGGTCGACACTGAATTTCTAGTGTTTGACCCTTGTTTTTGCGACTTGACGGGCCATCACATCTAGGTATCTCTCCTCGGCGGAATCCAAACAAGGCGTTTGTGACCTGCGAATTCGAACTGTCCGCATGCCGCGTGCACTTGCACCGGGCCGGCCCCAGGCCCCAGGGCCTGACAATGGGGCTCTCCGGGCCTCTGATCCACATCGCAGACTGCAGGTGCTGAAATTTCCCTCAGAGGCGTAATACGGCCAAGACAAGATTGAATTGACTGACGGCGGGTAGAGCGGTCGAGTACGGAATGGTGGCTAAGGTAGTAGCCTGCCTACATTTGCGTTTACCTGTCAGGTACTTACCTAGGTGAATCGGAGGTGTAGTGGCGGAAGCTGTGAGGGCAAATGTGACCGGTATTCGCCGAGCACTGACCAGCCCCATCCGGCTTCTAAGGGTCCTAGGGGACCCAACGTCGTTGTAGGTAATGGTTGAAAGGATAATCTCTCAAACTATTCAATTGGGCACAGTACGGGGTACTATCAGATGATCAGGGAGGCACGTAGGTAGGTATTTGCTTGTTCTCCCACGCGGGCGCAAGACATATGTCCCTATCACAGACATCTCTTGCACGCGATCTGATTTTCCAGATTATAGGCATGAGATCTGAAGGGTCATCCTTTTGTTGATCGGTGGTTCCAGCAGCTTGAACAACCTGAGCTCTTTCTTCTTTCTCTTCTTTTGGCTTCGAGATTTGAGAGAGACTGCCTCTGCCTTGTGCCCTTACTGCCAGGACTGCGCGTCATCGCGGTCTATCCCTGGGGATTCTTAATAAGCTCGGGAGTTTCGGTAGTCATTTGGTTAGATCCACACGACTCGGGCCCACTAGCGAAACACACAGTCGCAGCGCCTCCGATGCAATTGTGTCATATTCGATTAGTTGTATAAAATCGACAATACCCCTCGTTTTCCCCTCCCTCCTCCCTCCTAATACCCCCACGGCCTCAACCAATGTACTTCATACGCAGACTCTTCTCCGCAGCATCGACATATTCAACCGCGACCATGGAAGCAGTAAAGGCCGACCTCGTGAAGCAGATCAAGGAAAACGAAGTTGTGGTCTGGGCCAAGTATAAATGTCCCTTTTGCGACATGACCCGGACCAGGTTGGACGGTCTCGGTGCAAAATATAAGTGGATAGACCTCATTAATGGTGAGTGTTTTTGTACCTATGCAGCACTTAAACAGCAGCTGACATACATGTGATTGCAGACGACCTTGGAGGCTTTAAGGCCCAAGACATCCAGGCATGTTTTGACACCGAAGATTTCTTCGGCAAGGAGGCGGGATCGAACGAAGGGTTGAAAGTGACCAAGCCCCAGAGAACAGTCCCCAATATCTGGATTGGCCAGGAGCAAATTGGAGGTTATGACGACTTGAAGGGGCTGTCTGATGAAGATATCAAGGAGAAACTCAAGGCTGCTGCTTCGTAAGGTTGCCGGCTTCATTGATGAAACAGAAACGGGCGTTGACGACTACAGGAGAGACCTCAAGGCGAACATATAAAGTGTGGTCGCGATATTGCGATAATTTGTGTGCCGCAGAAAACCTCAACAGTGACGTTCAATTACTGTGTGTCATGCCATGCTCGAGCTTTTCTTGACGTTGCAGTACTTTTATCGAGCGCAGATTCCTGTTGTGTCTGCACCTTGGCATCGCCTCAGTACCCGGACGGCCTGGCTGGGAGCAGTGTAGTGCGTCTAACAATGTGAAATTCAGTGTACAACCACTAACATGGCTGGGATGGCTCTTGCTGATGTGAAAGGCATTCCTTGTATATTGTGCTGCTTCTGAAGAAGACACCGAAGCTCTGCGAATGCCGTAGAGGCGCGGACCTCTCATAGCACCTGCGCAGCCACCGTGCCTACAGGTCTCTCAACGAACTCCATCACTCCGTTCACAATATTCTTCTTCGCCTCCTCACTTGCAACCTTTTTGCCACCCAGATAGTTCATCCACAATGCTCTTGATATCCTTTCATCGTCCACAGTGCCCAGCAGCTGCCTCCCCGTGGACTTACCATCATCAAACACCATCGTCAATCTCCCCTCCCGATCCCGCAGCATCAACAGCTCCTTTTGCTTAGGCACCTTGCCTCTTGTGAAGATGCGCTTGAACTCCTTCATTGCCTCGCCAAACTCCTCGTCCTTCTCCTCTGCCGTACGCGCCTGGATCGCCCGCATAAACCCATCACGCAGGTGCGGGAAATCAGTGTCTCGCACCGGCACGACCCGCACGAGACTGCGCGCGGGTATGCCCGCTTGCAGCAGCTCCTGCCAGATCTTTTCGCTCTCCTCCACGTCCAACAGCTTCTTACGCAGGTCGTCCTTCTCGGTCGACACCAGCGTCGAAGCGATGGGGTTGATCTTCTTCACCAGGCGCGCCTGTAGCTCCGCAATGTCGGCCGTCGCTATGTAGTACCCAAGCACGTAGACGTTGATGCCCAAAAATGACACGGATCGAGTGCCGAGCCCTACAAGCGTGTACTCGGTATCGCCTGTCGCGCTCGGCGGAAGGATCAGAGTCGGGGACGTGACGCTTGCGCGGCCCTTGTCCTCGCCTGCACCATTGGAGTTTGCGCCCGCAAAGTCGGGCAGTTCCATGGTCCGCGGAAAGAGTGGCACTGTGCTGTTGCCCGTCGGCACGACCTCGCGGCCGTCCTCGTCGTGTACCACCACCTTGCGCCCTGCAACGTGCAGCGGATCGCCCGCAGGTAGACTGGAATCTAACTGCGTGCCCCTCCTCGGCGACGAGGTCGTAGGCGCTTGTTTTTTGGCCTCTTCCTCTTGGAGGACTAGATAGATCTGGTAGCAGCAGTAGATGATCGAGATGACGCCTGCAGCGGCGCCGGCTGCGAGCATTTGCTGCCGAGTGCTGTAGTATTCATTGTGCTGCCGTTGAAGGCGGGAGATGTTGAGGGAGTCGAGGGAGTCGGTACGAGAGGACCCGCGGGAGCGGGAAAGGAAGGTTCGGACGGTACAGCGTGGGCAGAGGGCGGTGGGTTGGGAGAGGAGCGGCCGCGCGAGGCGGGTGACAGGGCGGCGGAGCATGCTGGGCGGAGCGGATTTTCGTTTGTAGGGGGAGGATCACTGATCTGGATCTGGGAGATGCGTGTGGGGCTGAATCGCCATGTCAATCCACTACCGATGTAGTTGGACTTTTGATTTGAAGACGGCGACGTTGGTTGTTTGGTTGCTGCTAGCTATTGGAGCTTTCTACATCTCGAATCGTTGACGGCATGAAGGGTCTACTGGCTTCACTGGCTGCATTTAATGGACTTAAACAGTATAAGGACGTCATTGATATGTAGTCACCAGGTATTGAGTACCCCGTTAGCTGCAATATGGCATATAGAATTCCCCCATCATCCTCCGTTTCTCTTTCGGTATGGATTTCCATTGTCTATTTTTGCGTTTATATTCTCAACCTCATGTAAAAGCTGAGGCTCATCAACAAGGTAATTAGTACTATATATAGGACCAGGAGCGGTTGTGCCTTATATAGCAGCCGGTGTCAGTCTTCAATTTCACTGGATCCGATGTCCACAGACAACACAGGTAGAGTTGAAACATGAGTGCATGAGGACCCCTGAATCTGGTCTGCACTGTTTTATGCATCAATGATACACTTGGTGCCATTCCAAACAAAGTCAACTAGGGCCAGGCTTGTGAGGCTGACTTAGACTTGAGGGAAATTACTGGAAGCTTGCCAGCTATTCTTGAGCAAAAACATGGGTTTAGATGGATGATAAGTTCCACGAGGACGGTAAGAGTCAATTATGAAAGAATAAGAGGTGTACTTTGTAACTACAAAGGGGTTTGAGTCTGGATGTAACAGCATGTGGGACACAGTGGTTGCCCAGGTATACAGCACAAAAGGACAACAAAGAACAAACATCAGAATGGAACAAGTCCATAGATTGAGGAGCATCGCATCCAGCTGATTGATCAATTTCAGTAAAGTGATCTCAGACATGGCTGTGATGGATACATGAGATGGCTAAGTACGAGTACCTAAGTACCTAGTAGCAGCGCACTTCAAAGAGTGTCAGTTATAGGTGAGGCTGCAACAACCCGTTTCGGCTGGTGGCCGCCGTGATAAATTGGACCAGGTCACCGTGGTCACGGATGCGCCCGCTTTCAATTGCTTGTCTCGATCTGCACAGATTAGGTATTGACAACCACAGCAACAATGTACTGTACATGTAGTATGTAGGCTAGATGGACACCTACCTACCTATACACATGCGACTCTGACAATTTGCATCTTTTTGTTCACCTCTACATTGAAAGATAAGGCATGTATGGTTGTCCAAAGGTCTGCAGTGGTTGTTGTCTTTGTTACCAGGCCTGCTATCATCTACCAGGGAGGTTGCACATGATCTGCATCGTCACCATGCCATACTACATTATTACCGAGACTGCTAGCCACTCATTTGTGAGATGCCCACCCAACCTCTCACCAGACCGCATGCAGCCTGAACAAGTTTCTTATTCGTCTAGCCACCTCAGCCTGACTGGATGTACAGAGCTTGGGCCGTTGCTCCTCCCCTTCTTTCACTTTTTAAGTTAGCCTCACGGGAAAACACATCAAAGTTGTGAACAAAGGGTGCTAACAACATGTAGTTTGATACTAATCCAGGACCTCGGGACAGTCTAGTAAGGAAGAGCAAAGAGAGGACGAATCGGCGAGTATTTTCCCATTCAAGGGTACTTAGGTATTTGTAAGGTTGGGGCTCATCCAAACCCGCCAAACTCGCCAGTCCGTGGGCGGGCCTCATCCCAGCAAGTGCAAGTGTCAGCCCCAAAAAGAGAAGAAGAAGAGGCCCAGCCCGCCAGGCCCGCCTGCCATTTCCTCGATCCGCATTCGCACGGGCTTGCCTACAGGGGGTACTTGCTTCTATTGTGTACCTACGTAGGTACCCAGTACCGTGCGCAGTACGTAAGTGTCCAGTGTTGGTAGTTGGTGCATGGGGCATGGATGGCCTTGGGACGGTGGCCACCCCTCCTGCCCTCCCCGTTGCCAGAGTACTGCGTACTATACACCCATACACTGAGCACTAGCCTGGCCTGCTCCATCAAATCGGTCCCGGTCCTCAACCGAAACCTTGAAGCGACGACCATTCCATCTCCACACCGAAACTGCCGTCACAAGTGCGCATCCCTTCCCAACCGCAAATGCATCTGCACTCGCATCTTTTGACGATTTCTCACCTCAACTCGAAAACATTCTCACCGTCCACCACCACAACCCGTCCTCCTCTCAACGGAACAACCCCGCCCCTCCTCCCTGGTTTTTCCGTCGCCGGCCCCAACCAATCTCAGGGTGTCTTGGTCTTAGCCTGTCTCGTCGGAACTATTGGCAGCCCATCCACGCCATAAGGGGCTTGTCTGCTTCATCGTCTGCCACAACGACTAATCCTCAAAGGCGAACCTCTTCTTTCTCACACACGTCAAACCACACTTGGCCACGTGGGGACGGATAATCAAAATCATCTGGTGACCGCCGATTCTTTTGTCTGGTCCTTCCAGGGGTTCTGCCACCAGCTACAAGGCCTTCTGTCGTGTTGTACCAGCCGCCCCCGACTGCCCCAAGAACGAGCGGCTCACGGCGTTTACTCATCTCCCATTCGTACGGCCTCGCTCTGCCATCCGCAAACGATCCATGGCGTCCTCACGCTAATTCTATCAAATACAGGCCAGCTCTTTTCGCGTCCATCGTCTACCCATCCCCACCTCCTGAATTCAGATCATGGCTGCCCAAGAGGCCCCCTCGCTCGATTCGATAGCGCAAGGTGAGGCTCGGAGCAATAACTCCTCTTCACCCGCTGTCGAGACTGCTACTACCCCCGCCGCGACCCCCGCCGCCGAAGATGCACAAGACTCGAGGTCAACGTCCTCCGCGAGCTCTCCTGTACCCGCCGAGTACGAAGAATCCGACTTCTACCTCAACGGCAATGACTCCCAGTCCTCCCTTGGTGTCCCCAACTTGCAGGACATGCAGGTCACGGACGAGTACGAGTGCCTGCCTCCTGTTCAGCGACTACCCAACGAGATCCTCATCTGCATATTCTCGAAACTCTCCGCCTCCTCCGACCTCCTAAATGTCATGCTCACCTGCAAGCGATGGTCCCGGAATGCCGTCGACCTGCTGTGGCACCGGCCTGCCTGCACTTCGTGGACAAAGTACGAGATGGTCTGCAACTCACTGTCACTTCAACATCCATACTACTACTATCCCGATTTCATCAAACGTCTGAACCTAGCACAGCTCTCCGGCGAAGTGAGCGATGGCAGTGTTTTGCCCCTCGCCGTATGCAACCGCGTCGAGCGACTTACATTGACCGGTTGCAAGAAGTTAGCAGATACCGGCCTCATCGCCCTCACTACCAACAGTTCTCACCTGATGGCCCTCGACATATCTGGAGATCAGGAGGTCACTGAGGAATCCATCAAAGTCATTGCCGAGCACTGCAAACGTCTGCAAGGACTGAACATCTCGAATTGCGTAAAGATATCCAGCGAGTCGCTAGTCACGCTGGCCGAGAACTGCAGATATCTGAAACGGGTACGTCGATGGCCTATATCTCGTCTACTTCGAGTAGTAATCGTGGGGGACTAACACTGACGCGTCATAGCTCAAATTGAACGACTGCACACAAATCACCGACGACGCCGTTCTTGCTTTCGCAGCGAACTGTCCCAATATCCTCGAAATCGATCTACAACAATGCAGGTTAGTCGGGAACGCGTCTGTGACCTCCCTTTTGGTCAAGGGGCAGTCTCTTCGGGAGCTACGTCTAGCAAACTGTGAGCTTGTAGACGACAGCGCTTTCCTTGCGCTCCCAACGGGCCGGCGCTTCGAGCATCTGCGCATACTCGATCTTACTTCGTGCGTGAGGGTCACTGATCGGACCGTCGAGAAGATCATCGAGGCCGCGCCACGCCTCCGTAATGTTGTTCTCGCCAAGTGCCGCCTCATCACAGACCAGGCCGTCTTTGCCATCGCTTCACTGGGCAAGAACTTACACTACGTTCACTTGGGTCACTGCGTCAACGTCACGGATGAGGCCGTCAAGCGTCTTGTCCAGTACTGCAACCGGATTCGCTATATTGATCTGGGCTGTTGCGTACACCTGACGGATGAATCGATTACGCGCCTTGCTATCCTGCCCAAAATCAAGCGCATCGGGCTCGTGAAGTGCAACAATATCACGGATGCGTCTGTCTATAAGCTAGCACAGGCGAACGCCAAGATGCGAAAGCACACAGAAGGCAACGCGCGACTGGAGCATCTCTATCCGAGCACGAGTAGTCTGGAGCGCGTCCATTTGAGTTACTGCACGCAGCTTACTTTGAAGGTAAGTTTTATTCTGCAGCATTCTGTTGACTGCTTCCTAGACTGACACATTTTGCAGAGCATTATGAAACTCCTCAACTCTTGCCCTCGTTTGACCCATTTGAGCCTTACGGGCGTCCAGGCTTTCCTCAGACACGACTTGGAACAATTTTGCCGTGATGCGCCGCGAGGTAAGTTGTACTCCCAGTCTAGCCTCAGTTTTGGTCACTGACTTCTTGTGCCCTTCCCAGAGTTCACTGATCATCAGCGCAATGTATTTTGCGTTTTCTCGGGAGCGGGAGTGGCCAGCCTCCGCCATCATCTAAACACGAGCGCGGCATTTGCTCACCTTCGCGATCCTTCAAGTCAGCACCGGGCCCCCGTTTTCGATGCACCAAGTGTGCCACCTGTCGGTCACGGACACGATACTGCCTTTGACGAGCCAGAAAGGGATGCGCTTGATGATGATGACGGTCTCGATGACGGCACCGAAATGGTCATTGATCCTGCACCTCCCGCGCAAAACAACGGGACAAGCCTGGACGCCATAATCATACCACCACCACCGCCACCGCCACCCGCACCGTTTCAAAATCCGAATGTGGCCTATCAGTGGAATCCTGAGAGCCAACCGTGGTTTCCAGCAGCTCAGCCGCATAGCGCCCCACCGGCATCAAATGGCTTTGTGTTTCCGACACAGTCCGGTTATGTGCCTCACCTAACAGATCCCATGGATGTGACCCCAACACAAACTTTTGCCAGTACGGCCTCCACTGGCGCAGTTCGAAATTCGGGACCTAGTACCGCGAGCTTGACATCAAATCATGGTGCCAACAGAACAACCGTCCGCCCTCACCCGTCCCATGGCCCATCGAACGGAAGCGGGCAAGGGGATTCCAGCAGCAGCAGTCCTGACGCGTCATGATACAAACACCAATTTGGTCAAGAATGCGTCAACGCAGTCCAATTCCGGAGGCTATGGTTTCAATACACGTTGCGCCACAACTGACAGCATCGTCGCGACTTGGACGAAGGTACTGCGTAGTTCAACATTGTTATGTTCAATTTCTACCGGCAGCGGAAGTCCGGTCAACCACACAATGTGTGAATTATCATAGCGCTATACGCTCTCGAAACACGATTCACCAGGTATGACGTGACATGGGAAGAAAACGCTACCTGCACAGGCTGACCGGGGGGGAGCCAGGCTCTGTGATTGCATGATACCCAAAGGCGAGAAGAATGTACGAGACGGTAGAAGATGGTTTATGAAATCCTAGCAGCAGAATGACGTTTCATCAGAGCGAGCGAGCGAAGCGAAGCGACAAACTTGCATTGGTCAGGAAGCGAAAGGGTTTGATTCACAATTGCCAAGCACAGCATTCATCGGGTTTTGTTCTTCGGTTTTTCTCTCCTGTTTATGTCGATTCTGGAAGGTGGTGTGTCAAGTGCGTGTCTTGTTTTTGCAGTACTTCTCGAAAGCACAGGCATGCTTGAAGCGTTCTTCATCCTCATCACGTGGGGTGAGATTGTCTTTGTTGCAGCTTGACGCGGATTGCTGTGTTGAAAAGGACCCGAAGGCAGGAGGGAAGCCAACACTGGCGACTGCTACCTACTGCGAATAGTTACAGTTACTGTGGAACAGGACTGCTAAAAAAGGATATCCGGATCGGAAGGATTAACAAACGGACAGGCTGGTAAGAAACCTAGTCAGCATCGCAAGAGCAGCAGAGAAACAATATACTGCATTGTCTATTACCTGTCTGGGGGCTGTGTGTTGAAACATGAGATGAAGGCTACGCAATGTATGAGGGGCTATAAGGGTCTTCTGGTACGTCTGGGTCAAGTGATGGAACTGAAGCCCTGAAGGAGTTGTGGTATCGTGTAAGCGAGGCGGCAAGCAGGCTGCTGGCTGCTGGTCAAGCTGGTAGTTTGTGAATGGCTGATCAAGACGACACTGCTTCTGGAGACCAAGATGAAGCGCTGGTACGGATTACAATAAAGCAGGAGGGGACAGGAGGAGCAAGATTCCAGGAAGGAGGCTGAGGGTGGTTCAAATTGAGGTTGCCAAGAATATTGAAAGTGAGCCTATTTGTGTCAAACGATGGTGAGGCGGTCAGTAGCCAGACGAGGGGTGTTGGACTGGTGTTGGTGGAGATGAGTTGGGAGGCCTCTTGCTGGATTTCCATTTTAGGAAAGCCGTGATGATGGCCGGGGGTTGATCATCGCAAATCCACAGAGGATGAACCGCTGCAGTGTGACCAAAGGAGGAGCGAGAAAAACAGGATTGGGCGTGCGTGTAGTGTTGAGTTATGATAGCATGTGAAAGGGGCCCGCTCGAGTCACGAAAGACTGCACGACGTTTTGGTAGTCGATAGAACATTCACAAGGAGGCAGTCAGCGTCACCGTGCATGCAGTCATGTCATCCCCGTGGTGTGGAGAGCTCAGAAGGAGGCCGGGGAGAGCTTTCCAGATCGCTTGGTGGCTGGCGCAAATCGTGGGAAATGACATATAAAAAAAGAAAGATATTACTGGCCCGCGGATCGCGAGGGAAAACAAAAAAAAACGTGGGCGCGCGCGGAAATGAGAAGGGGGGGAAACGGGACGGACATGGTTGATACGCCAAGCAATGCGGCTATGCCCTCGAATGCCGCGCCTAAGAAACCCTGTCGTGGACGTCTCTCCTTTGTGCAAAGAATCCGGATATCAAAACGTGCCCTGGCTCTCTTCCCAAGACTATGCGCGATTTCTGACCGCTTGTTATTCCTCTACTCGTGCCCCGGGACGAACCACCATAGCGCCAGGCTGTGTCACCCTCTCTTGTCGACACGCCTGAATTGAGTTTGGCTTGCGGCATTTTCTTTGCGTCTTGCTACCATCCCCCCTATGGCGTGGGGACTACGGCTCCAATTTCCCTCCTCCTCCTGCTCGTTGTACTATGGTACAATGCGTGGCCTCGTCCCCATGACCACGGCCTGCCTGCCTGCCTGCCTGCCTGCTGAAGTTTGTCTCGCCCACCGCGGCCGCTGAATATTCTAGTACTCTGACACCATTTTTGCACATGTTGCAAATACGGTGCCGTTATGCCGAAAGATTGGTAACATGGAATTGGTCTGGCTTCCGTGCCATTGACTCGGTTTCTCAGATGGCCGCGCCAATGCCCAGATCCAAACTGCCCTCCTGTCCCGGAGTCTACCACATTCCCGATAGCGCAGCTTAACGTACGCGACAAAGTTTCCTTGTGCGTGCAAGACGGCAGTGTGGACATCTCTGGGCCTGAATCTATTGTACTAAAATGCTATCTATCATGGCCAAGTCCTGAGCCTGCCTCGAGACTACGTGCACTGCCGCTATGCTACCGTTTTACCTGTGACGTCCTTGCAAGTGGATGAAGCTTAGGCTCCATCTGGGGCCGGTGATCTGCTGTCCAAAATAGCCCTCTGCGCAGACCTCCGTTTCTCCTCTGGCCAATCTATCGGAGTCGAGACGTCAGCTCAAGGGGTAATAATGGGAAAAGGAGCTCACCGTTGAGCGACGCCCGTCCCAGCTAACTCATTTCAGCCATCTCGTGCCGCCTTTCTCCGCCTGTGAAGCATGCAAGGTCCAAATCTTGGCCAATGTGTCCGTTGGCTAATTTGGCCTATTCCTCAGGCTCCTTTCTAGAATAATCACACATAGCCACCTCAGTTGTGTTAGACTGTCCGCCGGCTTGGGGTATAAATCCCCTCGTCCAGGCCCCAGTGCCAGAACGTGAAATCCCACCTACTCATCTTCTCAAATTCTCTCCCGCTTTCAATGGTTTACTCTGTAGCCCAAAGCTACCGTAACCTCACAATGGACGGCCAGGCTGCGAAGAAGCCCGCTCCAGAGCGTATTCGCTTCCAGATCCACGACGAGGAGTTCGGTGTAGCGTCAAGCATGGGCAATCCTCGCCATCCGTCGTCACGCAATGTTACCGGGCGTCCTTCGTTGGCTCGTTCATCGACGGCCATCTCAGAGGACTCTATCTCGATCCGTCCAAATAGTCGAAGCAGCATGGCTATTGAGCCTGCGGCTGCTCTGCCCATTCAATACCGGACCTTGTAAGCCAAAGAACGCTGGTGCAGCAGACATTACATCTGCTGTATCATTTGCGCGACACAATTTCGTTCGATATCTTGGCCAAGGCTGGTTCTGACTGGGCAGATCTATCGATATTGACGAGACTACGAGTAATAAGAAGAATCCTGCGGTTACAGGTGAGTATCTTCCTCATGATAGACCTTGGGATAGGCTGGGTTGGTGATCGCAAATTGTGGCATCTGAATTTCGTTCGAATACAAGAGAGAATTGCTTGACTGACACTTCTGAACTTGCTTATAGAACTCGCGGATCTCGAATGGCATACACTTACACCTAGCGAGGTTGCGATGCGCCTCAACTCCTCTCTCAAAGACGGTCTGTCCGACGAACAAGTCAAAAATCGCCTCCAGCGCTATGGCAAGAACGCACCCTCCCCTCCTCAAACACACAAGTTCAAAACGATCATGGGATACTTCTTCAAGGGGTTTGGGTCCATCTTGCTGATCGCCTCCATTCTCGTCTTCATTGCATGGAAGCCGCTTGGTGATCCCCCTGCCCAAGCTAACCTGGCCCTCGGCATTGTTCTGTTCGCCGTCTTTCTGATACAAGCCGGTTTCAACATGTGGCAAGACTGGTCGTCGAGTCGAGTGATGTCGAGCATCAAGAATATGCTTCCGGATGAGTGTCAGGTTGTGAGGAACGGTTCGCAGATGACTCTGTTCGCCGCGGATTTGGTATGTGATCTCAATTCGCTGTATACAACCCTCGAACCAAATTGGGTCTAATAAACTTCACCCTTCGGATTCTGAAAGCCAGGAGCATTTCTGCTTTGAAGGAAATATCAAGAAACTAATCTAAGTTATGAACAGGTTCCAGGAGATGTGTTGTTGTGCAAAGCAGGCAACAAACTACCAGCCGATGTCAGGTTCACCCATGTGTCTTCTGATTCAAAATTTGATAGATCTATTCTAACGGGTAAGTTATGGTCTCGTGGGTCCTGTTCATCACAAACGACTACCTTGCATGAGGCCTTGGGAGACATTTGTAGCTAATTCAATCCATTTTCCAGGTGAATCTTTTCCCCTGACAGCCACTGTCGACTCAACGGACACCAATTACCTGGAAACAAAGAACATCGGACTACAAGGAACACACTGCGTGTCAGGGACTTGCACCGGTGTGGTTGTTGCCACTGGGAATCGTACGGTCTTTGGCAGAATTGCAAAGCTGACCAATGAGCCAAAGACTGGCATGACCACTCTTGAACGTGAGGTCTTGAACTTCGTCCTCATCATTTGCTCGATCATGGTCGTCATGATTGTTGTTGTCCTGGTTCTCTGGTAGGTCGACCTGCAAAAGAAAACCCAAAATTCAACGTTTGGAGAAATATTGCTTACACGAGGATAAAAGGGGCGCCTGGCTCAGGAAAGCACATCCGGATTGGATCAATGTGCCCACTCTTATTGTCGACTGTGTCTCGGTAGCCGTTGCTTTCATCCCTGAAGGTCTCCCTGTGGCTCTGACAGCAAGCCTGACAATAAGCGCCAACATGATGAAGAAGAACAAGATCTTGTGCAAGTCGTTGAAGACCGTCGAGACGCTGGGCTCAGTCTCGGTCATTTGTTCAGACAAAACCGGAACTCTCACTGCGGTTTGTACCTCGAGACCGACCCAAAAAAAATTGAGACTGATAATGAACGGTGACAGAATAACATGGTCGTGACGGACTGCTATATTGGTCTCGAGAAGATCACTGCAGATGATGTTCGTGACACTTTGATAGCAGAACGCAATACCGATGGCAATTTTGCGGGTAATGCGGTCGACCAATTGCATACAGTCGCCGGCCTTTGCAATTCAGCAGAGTTTGATGCTACCACCCGGTCACTGCCCCTGGCCGAGCGCAAGATCCACGGTGATGCAACAGACTCTGCCATACTTCGCTTCTCTGAGTCACTGGGGCTCATCTCGGACCTGAAAAGGTGCTGGCAGAAGAAATTTGAACTGGCCTTCAACAGCAAGAACAAGTACATGATTCGGGTCTTTGGTCTGACGCACCCCGATGGACTCCAGGATGCGTTGCCCATGGATGCTGCCTCTGTCTTTGAGCGTGGGGATTTGTGAGTTTCTTGTGGTCCCTTCCGCCATTTGTTCCAGTGACTGATTCGAAAACTCTCTCACACAGCCTTTTCACGATCAAAGGTGCCCCTGACAGGCTTCTAGAACGATGTACCCATTATATCGGGAGGTCTGGGGCCTCCCACGTGCTCAACGATACCACTAGAGCACAGATCCAGGCTGTCCAAGAAGAGTACTCAGCCAAAGGCCGCCGTGTACTGCTTCTCGCGCACAAAGCCCTGTCTCGCAGTGCCCTCAAGCACTCGCCCCTCTCCTCAGGCTTTGACAACATGATGACGGAGCATGCCAAGACCGGACTCACACTCGTCGGTCTCGTCGCCATCGTCGATCCTCCTCGCCCAGAGATCCCAGGCGTGGTTTCAACCCTGCGAGGCGCCGGCATCCGCATCTTCATGGTGACCGGTGACTTCGCCCTCACAGCTCAAGCCATTGCTACCGAGTGTGGTATCATTACGAATCCCGCAGCAGCTGTCCAAGACGCCTCGGCCCTGAGCCGCAATCCACTTGCCCATCCGTCCGAGTTGAACAACAAGGTGACTGGCAAAGTTGTGCGGTTTGACAGCCAGTCCGCGCCGAGCTCGATCGTCCTCACGGGGTCCGACCTCATGGCCCTGAACGAATCCCAGTGGGACCAGCTCGTCACCAATTTCTCCGAGGTCGTCTTCGCGCGCACCACGCCAGAGCAGAAACTACGCATCGTGCGCGAGTTGCAGTCTCGCGGCCAGGTTGTCGGTATGACGGGTGACGGCGTGAACGACGCGCCTGCGCTCCGGGCCGCAGATGTCGGCATCGCGGTAGGCTCCGGTAGTGACATTGCTGTGGAGGCTGCGGATATGGTACTGCTCGGGGGTTTTGAGAGTGTGGTGGAGGCAGTCCGCTACGGCCGCATGATGTTTGACAACCTCAAGAAGACTATCGCATACTTACTTCCTGCGGGTAGTTTCTCCGAGTTTTGGCCCGTATTCACGAGCGTGGCGTTTGGGTTGCCGCAAGTGCTGAGCAGTTTCTTGATGATCGTCATTTGGTAAGTCTCCCGAGGAATTTTGCCGAGTCAAAAACAGCGATGCTGACCGATTTTACTTGTCAGCTGCTTCACGGACTGTCTTGCCGCGACATCCCTCGCGTATGAGAAACCTGAGGCTGACGTGCTCCTGCGTCCTCCCCGTGTGATTGGTGTTGATCACTTGGTCGACTGGAAGCTCATTGTCCAGTCCTACGGCTTCATCGGCTTCATGGAGACACTGTCATCATACGCCATGTCGTTCTGGTAACTTCAACGCAACGGCATCCCCTTCAACAGTCTGTGGTTCGGCTTCGGCCAAATGCCAGCCGGTATCAGCGAGGCCGAATACGAAGCCAAGCTGAGCACGGCCAGCTCTATCTACTTTGTCAATCTGGTCGTCATGCAATGGTTCAACTTGATGTCAGTCCGAACGAGAAGATTGTCCATCTTCCAGCACCCGCCGTTGTTCAATAAGAAGACACAAAACCTCTGGCTCTTCCCGGCGATTTTGTTTGCTTTGGTGATGGTCTTCTTTTGGTGCTATATCCCCAGACTGCAGGATGTCTTGGACACCGCCACGGTTCCTATCGAATACTGGTTTCTGCCGATGACCTACGGGCTCGGTATTCTTTTGTTGGATGAAGGGCGCAAATTTTGTGTCAGGAAGTGGCCGAATGGTTTGATGAGTAAGTGGGCATGGTAAAGAGGCACTGGTTACGGGCAAGTAAGCCCTGCTATGACCTCACGGCTGTTTAAGTAGGGTCCCAGAGGCCGAAAGGCCTGTGTGAAGTTCAACTTAGCAATGAGCTTTTGAATCATCTGGATACAAAGATTGTGCTTGTATAAACTCCCCCTCTAAGCCAACGAAACCGGGAACTGTCATATATGAGTAGTGGAATAGCATATAGCTTATTAATTGATAGGATCGTAAGCGCCCGAGGTTCAAATAGCCACTTTTCAATATAACAAGGATAACGAACCTTGAAAGATAACGACGAGGGTGAGGACGAGGGTGAGAATAACAAGAATGGACGAGGATGAGGATAAGGACGAGAACGAGGACGAGGGTGAGGACGAGGGTGAGGACGAGGATAAGGACGAGGGTGAGGACGAGGATAAGGACGAGGGTGAGGATAACAAATACCACAGCGATAATAGTTCGAGCATTTTTATTTTTTAATTTTATGAAAATTATCCGCAGAATTTCCCATACACCTAGAGGGTACCCATGGGTACAAATAAGGTTCATGGGTAGCGCGTGGGTCGTGGGTAATTCCCGGGCCTACCTAGGGACCTGCACGCAGCTTGCATTTGCTGCAACAGTACATACTTATTAGAGCATTGTTCAGTCGACAAAGCTTTGCTGGAATTTGATATACTTTGTAGTATTTTTAAGCAATTTCCTAAATGCGACCTACCCTTAAGACAGAATGTGCGTACTGGTTTGCGGTATCGAGCAGTACTGCAACCCCTCACCATTTGAACAATCCATCTTTCGACTATCAACAAACGTGTGCAGTACTGACAAACACAATCGACTAAGTCTCCTGACTTCCGTAATATCATCAAGATCGGCATACATAGCTGCTACATTTGTGGATAGAGGGCAAGATCGGACCCTCAGTTACGGTCTAATTTGATCCGAGTTCCTTCATAGTATGCGGTATTTGATACCTGGTATTGCTGCTACTGCTGCTATTGCATGCTTTCGCTTACATTTGAAGACGTCATAGCGGATTTTGAGTGGCTTCAGCGGCTGCTGAGCTGGGTTCGCCGGGACGCCGGGAAACGTTTTCTGATCTATAGCACCCATCTTTTAACGCTCTATAACAACAAATAAGTCTTCGTGGCTCAGTTGGTTAGAGCGTTGGTCTCATAAAATGACTCGATGGTTCACCATTGGGAGATTCCAATACATCCAAAGGTCGTGAGTTCGAGTCTCACCGAGGACAAATCTTTTGCTTCACACGCTTGGATTACCTTTTTATTATACGGTTCCCTTGCCCTGATGTGCACTTTCTTGTAATGTCAGTCTGCTGCCAGAGTCTCAGAGGTAGGCCACCGGAAATGCGGAATTAAAATGCGGATATGTCTGGTGGATATTTGGTGTGATATGAAGCCGCTCCGAGCCCATACCCTTTTGTCCCACGGACTTGCATCCCACAAGCGATCATCCCACAACTTGTCCATTGAGTCCACATTACCTCAAACGTCAATACCACTGTAATGCCAGACTGCTCCTAACAATCCGGAAGTAATGTATTCATCTGGTAGACTCACTATATATAGCGTCTTCTCCGAATCCGTGGTTCCAGCGGCGGGTACGTACCGAGGCTCGGCACGTGCCGACCAGGACTGCCACGCTAAATAAGTGGGTCAGAGCTATCTTTAGCCAATCACCCCGGACCAAACCATCGCCTCGGTACGCACGAGGCGCTAAGCCCATTCTGGCGCTGCACCTGGGGACCACGGAATTAGGATTCGAACGCACCTACCTAGGTACCTAGGTACCTATCGTAAAACTATTCGGCTTTTGCAAGATTGCTGAAAGTCCTCCCCCAGGCATTTCTTCTATAGGCATATGTTCTTGGTGTAAAGGCCACCTAGAGGGGTATACAGTCTGGAGAAAATTTAGCAAGGAATTGGGTGATCTTGTATCCGAGTTCTAAATCCGTCCTCGTGCAAGTCTAGGCTCGCCTCATGTCTCCCATACAAAAACTCCGCAACCACGGTCAACAGAATTCAGCTCAACACAATGATTACAGGCTTCTAAATTACTCTCTGTCTTTAATCTCCTGAAAGAGACGGCTGTTGCGGGCGCGAAGCGAGTGTCTTTGCGTCAACAACTTGAGGCTTCAAGCTGCCAAATTGGGGAAGGCGGTGATCAAGCAAAACTGACTTGATCAGGAGGTGCAACCCTCTGCAGTCATGGTGCTGTAGATTTTGTGACAAGAAAAATCAATGTAAAAAAACAATGAAAAAAAAGAAGAAGAAGAAAAGGAGGGGAGAAGAAAGGGGGGGAGGGAACCCCCCCCCCCCAAAAAAAAACAAAAAAACCGGGACAAGCACGCATACAGTATTAGAATCCGTGGCCTCATCAATTCGTTGAGATGGAATTAGCCTGCGTGTTGTGAATAATCACTCTGGTACCCTTCCCTATGCTACCTGACCTGTGTGGCTGTGAGATAACTATGGCTTCTGCAGCCATCGTTAAGACTTCCCTTCTAACACTACACCACATCTGTGAAAGTGCAGTGCATATCCTGCAATCCATCATCCGGGTGGGAGATGCGTCTGCAGGAAAATATATCGCCCAAAAAAACTCAAGCCCAGCGGCGAAAAGGGTTGTGTACGTGTTAGAACATCAATAACGAGGCACTTTCACATTGAGAATCCGAATGAGACGAGATTAAACGCGTGAATCAAGGTTCACCCGCTGCCTCAGATATCTTCAAGCAATTGTATAAGCTGTGAAAGTGGTGGCAATAGTGCAAGCAAAGCAGAGTCAATACCATCTATTCGTCATCTATTGCCATGCTGTTGCTCGCCTCCAACGCAGACTTCCCCAACTTCAACCCGGCAGCATACAAATACAGAGCCTTCTTCCAACTTATAGATACAGTCCCTCTGGCTCGCCCTCCTGCTTCGTCCGGAGGACTCTCTCACGAGCAGAGCGGAAGTCAGACATCTGCACCCGCATACGCCGCTCCCGCAAGGCCAACAGACCGGCTTCGGAACAGATGGCCTTGATGTCAGCACCCGAGAGATCGTCCTTTTGCGCAATGAACTCCTCCAGCTCCACATCCTCGTTCAGGCTCATCTTGGAAGTGTGCAGGTTGAAAATCTTGCGCTTGGTGTTCTGGTCTGGGGGCTCAAAGAGGATCTTGCGATCAATACGGCCGGGCCGAATCAGAGCAGGATCGAGAGTCTCGATCTTGTTGGTGGCCATAATGACCTTGACGTCGCCACGGTCGTCAAAACCATCCAGCTGATTAAGAAGCTCCAGCATGGTCCGCTGCACTTCTCGCTCACCACCTGAGGTTGATTCGTAACGTTTTGTGCCAATGGCGTCGATCTCGTCGATGAAAACAATGGAAGGGGCGTTGTCACCAGCGCTCTGTCGGGAGGTGTTAGCGAAGGGGTTTTTCAGGAGCACACAAAACTGTCCTGATGACTTACCTGGAAGAGCTGTCGGACCAATCGAGGGCCATCACCCAAATACTTCTGAATCAACTCGGACCCGACGATCCGCAAGAAAGTCGCAGAGGTCTGGTTTGCCACGGCTTTGGCGAGCAATGTCTTTCCAGTACCAGGAGCACCGTACAAAATAACACCCTTTGGTGGCTTGATACCCATCTCCTCGTACAACTCGGGATGCAGCAGTGGCAGCTCGACCGACTCCCTCACCTCCTGAATCTGTTGCTCCAAACCACCAATATCCGCATACGACTCGGTCGGAGCCTTGTCTAGCTTCATGACGCTGACAGCAGGATCGGTGTCGTCCGTCAAAACACCCACAATACTGACGCTCTTGTGATGCAGGAGGACGCTGGCACCCGGCTCGAGCAGATCCTTGTCGACAAAGCTCATGATGCTCACGTAGTACTCAGGCCCAGTGGTGCTAGACACGATAGCGTGGTCGTCGTCGATCATCTCCTCCAAGGTACCGACGCCCATGGGACTGCCCCTCATATCGTCGACACGGCCACGCTCGTCGGCGTTGCGGTCGGCAGCGTCATCGGCAGCGACTGGAGCGGAGCTATCCTTGGCAGCCTTGGCCTTCCTCAGACGCTCCTGGTTCTCGACATACTCCTCCTCAAGCAGCAAGTGATCGTGGACGCGCTGCATGCGCAGCAATCGGAGCTTGCATCGCTGGCTGGGGTAGACGGCGGGGAGCTTGGCGGCGGCACTGGTACCACCTTGCTTTCTCTTCTTGCGACCAACACGGGTGGTGGGCTTTGGGGGAGGCTCGTACTTCGGCTTGTCCTTCTGAAAAGTGGAAGAGGAGGTCAGCCAAGAGCAAGAGGTAACAGAGGCAGCAGAGTATGATGACGCCGTAAACGTACCTTCTTGTCCTTGTCATCACGGCCATCACCTGGGCCGCCCATGCCAGACTGGTTCTGACCCTATTTAATGAACGATGCAGTCAGTATATTGTCAATGGTTGTCATGGTGCCTGCAATCTGAAGCAAACAAAGCGTAGATAGGTCGATATGGAGCTGCGCATACCATGTTTGCGGATCAGAGCCGGTGGCTGCCGTATGTGGGATGTAGTGATGAATAAGTTGGGAAGACTCAGGGGTTGGTGATCCACGGAGATCAATTCTTGTCGGGGGACAAGAGGGCGTACGAGTTGAGGTTGTTGGTAGGATTTGGTGATGCTGCGGCGATGATGGTAGAAGGCCGAAGCTGACCTCCACTGGAACGGTAGCAGGTGTCGCAATGGAGGCCACAGAGTGAGTTAGGTAATCACAGGCTCCAAAGCAAACACGCAGCCGCAGGGATGCCTGGGTACCTAGACGGGCATGTGCTTGGGGCGGGTTAGCCTGCCGCGAGACAATCCCTGCAAGCCCACCAATGAAGTCACCGCAAGCATCTGAGCGTCCTTAGCATTAGCAGCAGGCAATGCAACCCGCTTCGGCAGCAGCTGCATTATTCTAAATGTAGGACGCCGCCCTTGAAGCGCCAACCAATGGATAAAAACCATCTGCGATTTTCCTTTTTGCAGGAACCGGGAACCTGGACTGACTGTGCCTGAAACACACCTGGGGTTCTATTTTCAAGAGGTTCTTGGTGCTGGGGACCCAACTTGGACGACAACACCAAGCCGCCCTTTCGTTACTGTAACATTTGCAAGCTGCACTGTCCTTTATTGTAAGCGCCTTGTCAAGGTTGGATTCCACACAAGTTGGGCCAACCTTCGAACCTTGTCCAGATATCTTGGACCACGGCACTGATCTGCCGAACATCTCGACCTCGACACAAATTGCCGCTCTGCCAAACAATCAACAGGTCACTGTCTCTTGCCCATCGGCGAATTCTCTTCATTGCGAACCCCTCACCTCCCACCTCCCCCCTCTCCACAACCTTCACTCAACATGGCCACCACTCGAGAACGCCGGATCTCCAAGGAGTTGGCAGATATGCACCAGGATAAAGACAACTCGGGTGTCTTCGCTTCGCCCGTCGACGCCAGCAACCTCACACACCTCAAGGGCACCTTTCCCGGTCCCCCAGACACCCCGTACGCCGGTGGCACCTATACCGTCGACATCCAGATCCCTGATATGTACCCCTTCAAGTCGCCCGTCATGAAGTTCGACACCAAGATGTGGCATCCCAATATCAGCAGTCAGACTGTGAGTACACTTACTTGTCGTTGTTCCTCAACGCCATGAGAGTTCGAGCGAGGAGATGCCATTTCTAAACCCCGAAACAACCCATAGGGCGCCATCTGCCTCGACGTCCTCGGCAACGGCTGGTCACCCGTCGGCACCATCAAGACTGCCCTTCTTTCACTACGCATGCTCCTCGAGGCCCCCAACCCGAAAGACCCACAAGACGCAGAGGTCGCTAAGATGATGATGGACGACCACGAGTATTTCGAGAGCGTCGCCCACGACTGGGCCGTCAAGTACGCCGGCGCACCGAGGTCACGCCCCTCGGCAGATCAAGTCCAACGAAAGACAAAGGAGAAGAAGGAGGATGATATTAACAAGTGCGTGTCTTTTGTGGCCCTTTTCATCTTGCGTTTGGCTATTTGGGGCCCGGTACTAACCATGCTCGGCGGAAATTTCAGATACCAAGGTTGGAACAAGAATATGGTCGACCAGTTCGTCAACATGGGCTTCGAGCTGGACGCGGTGGTAGAAGCCTTCACGTACGTGGGCATCGACAGACATGGTGGCGAGGAATACGAGATGGAGGAGGCCTACATGGGCGACATCACGGCTCGTCTGTTGGGCGAGCAATGATCATGGCAACCCTGCTGAATTGCTTCTTGCGTCTACATGAGCCCCGAATCTTTCCAAGGTTTTCAAAGTCGATGAGCCGAAATCGGCAAAACTGTTCGTGCGGTACGATCTACCGAGCATTATTTTGGAGTTTGGTGGAGCAGCCGCGCACTCGACACGGGGGTGCTGGGGGATCCGTTGGTCATGGTGAAATAGGTGTCAGGCGAGATAGTTGACACATTGCGGACACATAACGTTTCGGCACCACCAGCATCATTGGTCGATCTTTTCACATAGGAGTTGGTCAAGGCGTATACGGTCATGGAATGGGTCATATAGCATTTTCACCTTGCACCCTCCACCAACAATCCAGATTAGGCTGAAAAACAAACCTAAATTACAACATACTCATTCAACGTACACAAGAAACGTAGCTCGTCGACTTGGGTGCGTACTCTTGAGTCTTGCATTCATAGCAAGTGGGAGAGTGATGAAAGGCACGGAGTCAGAACAAGTACGGTGAAGAAAAGCAATTGGATGCCGCGCCGCTCCTGCCCAGTCTATGTGAATCGGGAAATAAAAGAAAAGGCGCATCGCCAGTACGACTACAATGCGATGCCAGTCCAATCATCCAATGCATCTTTGTATACAGACTTCCTACCCGTGTGGCCCCCTCCACCGAAAGTCTCTAGCAACAAGGTTTCTTCTACCCTTCTCCAACTACCACCTATGCCCCAGTGGACTTACAGCAAGTCACGACGGACGAACTCGTCGCGGAGGGCCTTACCCAGGCTAGCGGGTGACCGCTCGACAATGACACCAGCGCTCTCCAGAGCTGCAATCTTGGAGTCGGCACCACCCTTGCCGCCCGACACAATGGCACCGGCGTGGCCCATGCGACGTCCTGGCGGCGCAGAAATACCAGCAATAAAGCTGACGACAGGCTTGCCACCATCAACAGTGTTATTCTCGCGCAGGAAGTCGGCAGCATCCTCCTCAGCGGATCCACCAATCTCACCAATCATGATGATACCGTCGGTCTCGGAGTCGTTGAGGAAGACCTTCAGGCAGTCGATGAAGTTGGTGCCCGAGAAGGGGTCACCACCAATACCGACGACGAGCGACTGGCCGAGGCCGGTCTGGGTGGTCTGGTTGACAGCCTCGTAGGTCAGGGTGCCTGAACGGGAGACGATACCGATGCGGCCGCGCTTGTGGATGAAGCCTGGCATGATGCCGATCTTGCATTGGCCGGGAGCGATGAGACCGGGGCAGTTGGGGCCGACGAGACGCGTCTTGGACTGCGTCTTGAGCATGGAGGTGATGCGCACCATGTCTAGGGGTGTGGATTAGACATCTTGCTTGTAGCTGGATTTGAAGCGAAGTACTCACCATGTTGGGGAATTCCTTCGGTAATGCAGACGACAAGGCCAATCTCGGCCTCAATGGCCTCCTGGATACCACCAGCTGCTAGAGGAGGACTGTTGCGGTAGTATCAAGTCAGCAAGCGAATCAGATAGCTCTCTCCTTGCACGACGTCTCGCTTTCTCCTCGTCGCGCCCAGACTGATCTCGATATGGTCTCTCCGATGTTTGCAGGGCGAAGGGTGGTCCTTACGGGACAAAGATTCCTGTGGCAGTTGCACCAGTCTCCTTGACGGCATCTGCGACGGAGGCGAAGACTGGGCGGTCGAGGTGGGTCTGGCCAGCCTTCTTGGGGTTCGTTCCTCCAACTACCTTTGTGCCTGTTGGGAAAGAAGAGGTATAATCAGATAAGGTTACATGGCGAAGGTCGACAGATAATTGTCATTACCGTATGCAATGGCCTGCTCAGCGTGGAAACTGTGGGCAACAAGAAGGCAAGTTAGCATGTGAAACTTTGTCCAATACGGGTTGCTTCCGGGTAAATTTCGCGCGATTTGGCGGACTCGAGACGCGATATCTGTTGCGAACACAGCAGAAGGGATGTTGAAGCGGAGTCAGTCAGTACTCACGTTCCCTGCTTTCCAGTGAAGCCCTGGAAGATGACCTTTGTGTCGGCGTTGACCCTCAGGTTCTCGATGGTCTTGGAGTAGGGACTGGAGCTGGCGCTGTAGGACCTGCACAGCTGGCGCAAAGTCGCAGCCGAGGCTGACGAGGGTCGAAGTTGTCTGGTAAAGGCCTGCATCGTGAAAGATCGGAGGCCCGAGGAGGACTGAACAAACAAAAGGATGGGAGTGGGGAGGGAAAGGAAAGAAGGCGTTGGCTGGTCGAAAACGGAGCCCTCGACGCAGGTGTCAATGTAGTCTGGTGCAGGTATCGAAATGGAGCTTTGAGGTTCCCAGTGTTTGATACCTCGCTGTCGCTATCACTTTTGCGCATGGGACGCCCCGTCATCTTGCCTTGCACACCTGGAGTGGACCCTGGCAATTCCGTCGGCCTCAACCCTCCAACAGCTTCTGACTGCCTGCCGGCTCTTCCCGCTTTCTTTTCATTGGTTTACCCCCGGGGGTGCCTCAATCCTCATGCTGTGGCTAATCTCTTATCGGTCAGCTAACAAAATTCAACCCCACTATGGAGCACGCTGTTAGTCTGCACGCCGACAGCGAATTGCTGGTGCATTATTTCCAAACCCGGTCACTATTCCAACGCATCCCCAGAGCCTACCTATACATACATACTCTCACGCACCTTTCCACCGCAACTCTCACCCTCTCATGCCAGGTCCAGCATGGCGACCACAACGGTGACAGCGACCAAGGCGGGTCGCAGGAAAGATGCTGACCTTCCCCCAGAAAACGAGCGCTTCCTGCGATGTTGCGCAGATATCGCCAACGCCCTCATTGAGGACCACGAAGCTTTACAGGACCACACTCGACCAAAAAAAGACCTCAATCTCAACGCTCTTCGCTCCAGGCTAGCCAAGAAGCACAAGATAAACAACATGCCCTCTTTGACCGCCATCATCGCCGCCGTTCCCGAACACTACAAGAAGTACATCCTGCCCAAACTCGTCGCAAAGCCCATTAGAACTTCCTCTGGCATAGCAGTGGTCGCAGTCATGTGCAAGCCCCATCGCTGCCCACACATCGCATACACCGGGAACATTTGCGTCTACTGTCCAGGAGGCCCCGACTCAGATTTCGAATACAGCACACAGTCCTACACTGGCTACGAACCCACATCTATGCGTGCCATTCGTGCACGATATGACCCATTCGAGCAGGCGCGCGGCCGTGTCGATCAGATTAAATCCTTAGGCCACTCGGTTGACAAGGTCGAATACATTATCATGGGAGGCACATTTATGTCACTGCCAGAATCATACAGGGATGACTTCATCTCCCAACTACACAATGCCCTTAGTGGCTATCAAACATCAAATGTCGACGAAGCGGTGGAGGCCGGAGAAATGAGCAACACAAAGTGCGTTGGAATCACAATAGAGACACGGCCAGACTACTGTCTACAACCGCATTTATCCAGCATGTTGCGGTACGGGTGCACGAGATTGGAGATCGGGGTGCAGTCGCTCTACGAGGATGTTGCTCGGGACACAAATCGTGGACACACTGTGGCTGCCGTCGCGGAGACTTTTGCCTTGTCCAAAGACGCTGGTTTCAAGGTTGTGAGCCACATGATGCCTGATCTGCCCAACGTGGGCATGGAACGAGATCTCGACCAATTTCGCGAGTACTTTGAGAACCCAGCATTCCGAACCGATGGCCTAAAAATCTACCCAACACTCGTCATCCGAGGAACAGGTCTTTATGAGTTATGGAGGACGGGTCGTTACCAGAACTACACACCCAACGGCCTGATCGATCTAGTCGCCCGGATTATGGCCCTCATTCCCCCATGGACGCGCATCTACCGTGTACAGCGCGACATCCCCATGCCCCTCGTCACTTCAGGCGTCGAGAATGGCAACCTACGTGAACTGGCTTTGGCACGTATGAAGGACTTTGGCACCACCTGCCGCGACGTGCGCACCCGCGAGGTCGGCGTGAACGAAGTCAAGAACAAGATCCGCCCAAATCAGATCGAGCTTGTCCGCAGAGACTACACGGCCAACGGCGGCTGGGAGACATTTCTTGCGTATGAGGATCCAAAGCAGGATATTTTGGTTGGTTTGCTTCGCTTGCGCAAGTGCAGCGAAAAGTATACCTTCCGAGAAGAGCTTGTAGGCCAGCAGACGAGTCTGGTGCGGGAGTTGCACGTCTACGGCACGGCAGTGCCCGTGCACGCGCGGGACCCGAAGAAGTTCCAGCATCAGGGCTTTGGAACTCTGTTGATGGAAGAAGCAGAGCGCATTGCTAGAGACGAGCACGGAAGCGAGAAGATCAGTGTCATTTCCGGCGTTGGGGTTAGGAGTTATTACAAAAAGCTCGGGTATTGGCTGGATGGGCCGTATATGAGCAAATGGTTGGATGGGCGTCCAGGGCCTGACGCATGAGAGTCCATTCAGAGAGGACTACACACGCATTTTATCTACCGAAAGTATAGGCATGGACTCACATTATTTGAATGACCCTTTTTATAGAGAATGAGCGGTGTTTCTTGGGCCATGTGGGCCCAAAAATCTTGGCCAAAGTATAGAAGCATAGCAACGCAAGAAGAAGCAGCCGGCAACCTCGACTAAGTTGTAGCGCAACAATATCCATCCACAGTTGAAAGGGCCGAGCATTTTGTCAGTTTTTTAATATCCGCGATCCAGGGTTGATGAAAATATGCGCTATGCCATGACTTCGTAAAGAACATCACCTACAGTCTGAATTGAGTTCGACCTTGGTACTGCGTACCCCGCGCCATTGTTGACTGGTTTTAAGTTTTCGCACAAAGACCTATGATAAAGCCGCACGAGAACTGACAAAAGGCATCGATCGCTCAGATGCCCGATCAACATCGGAAGAACAGCGACCAGTGATTCTCCTCCTGGGAAGAAAGTAATATTCAGGTCCCAGTCAAGATTGGCACCATGAGGTCATCTGGACTCTTTCTGAGCATTTGTCTCCTCAACCTCACTATAGGCGCCTTGCTCCCACTCGCTCCATCGGTAGCCACAAAGCGTCTGAAAACCATCCACAATCCGCTGTTTCCGGGCTTCTATGCCGACCCAGAGGTTCGCATCTATGACAATACCTTTTGGATATTTCCTACTACGTCCATAGCGTTTGAGGATCAGACCTACCTGGACGCCTTCTCTTCACCAGATCTGGTGACCTGGACGAAGCATCCCAATATTTTCACTGCAAGTGGGTGGGCGAGAGACAACTTTTGGGCACCGACTTCGTGGAAGGGACAGAATGGAAAGTACTATTTCTACTTTAGCGCTAATGGGTTGAGATCGCAACATGATGATGCTGGGTTGGGGGTTTTGGTGGCGGATCAACCAGAGGTGAGTCCATCGAGTTTGCTGGTTATTATGAGGTCAGCTCAGTTGGATTTTGGAGGATAATGAATAGCTTCCCATCGCAATGATTCGAAGTTCCCTTCTTGCTGTAATGTGACTGACATGCTCCCCAGGGCCCGTATAAGGACGCGCTAGGCCGGCGTCTCGTCTCAGAGCTCATCAACGGTGGCAATCCCATGGACCCAGACGTTTTGCAAGACACGGACGGCACGCTCTATTTCTTCTGTGGCGGCTCCACCGCAAACGTTGCCATCCTGGATCCTTCGATGGTGGCCTTCCGCCCCTTCCCGGACACCAATACAACCTTCAAGGACGTCTCGCCGTCATCCGGCTACGGCGAGGGGATCAAGGTCTTCCAACGCAAGGGAATCTACTATATGATGTGGTCCGAGAATGGCTACGGCGACGCGACGTACCAGGTAGCCTACGCGATGTCCAGGTCGCCATTGGGTCCTTTTCCTAGGGAGGCTGTGGTGTTGCAGCAGAGGCCTGGCCTGGCGGTGGCTACGGGCCACAACAGCGTGCTGAACATGCCCGGGACGGATGAGTGGTGGATAGTCTATCATCGCAGGCCGGTGAATGAGACGGATGCGAACAGTCGGGTGATTGCGATGGATCGAATGTTTTTCAACGAGGATGGGACGATACAGCAGGTCATGGTCACTTGATATGATGGCCTGTTGATGCTGCGCGGTTCGAAATGTTGGGATTTTACCTTTTCGTGCCCCGATGGCTTTTGCCGGGCAGAAGTGCTAATAGAGCTGGCTGGTGAAAAGAATACTTGATCGCAACGGGTTGGCATTTATGACTATAAGACAACCACATCAGGAGGGTCCACAGCATAACAAACCGACACAGGACCCAAAACCGTTATTATAAGTTCAATAGCATCTATTGAGAACTAGAAGAACGGTACCTACCCTTCCTTTTGGCTGCGATAATTCTCTTCTACTTAGCTAGAGCGGCAAAGAGGGTGTGCATACCTACAGAAAACCATGACATCCTTGCAGAAGGATATTGTTGTGAAGGAAAGACTTCATAGGACACCCTAAACAAGTGGCGAAATCGCCTTGTAAGCCTGCATTGGCAACAGCTAGGCTGCATACTTGAGCAAAGTGTATTCCGGCTGTACCTGCATATACTTTTTCCCATCGAGAAAGCTGAGAAGATGGAAGCCTCGTGGTACCCCCTCCTTGTTCTATTTCAACATCAGCCTGCCACTTAGGATCAAAGCCTACCTACTATGGTGGACACATTTGGCAGAAAGACACTAGCGAAAAGCCGAGCTGAGATACATCGGGGAAGTCATCGACCGATCCAAGGAGAATGGCACAGTGTTACCCATGATACCTTCCAATCTCCCGTGATAGCAAGTGACAGCTGTGCATGAGCATAATACCACTTGGGGATGGCTGAAGCGCAACCACAGCAGGACGGTCACAATGTTCAAATCGTTGACGCTCACATTCAAGCTTGCGTAGTAAGCCGTGGTCACAGAAGGATGGAGAGAATGCCCAGGTCTGGAAAGAGGCCCGCACAAAGAGTGGCTGAAGGTCCATTTTTGAGAGTTTGAGAGTCGCATTTTGCATCTGCCATGAAGCAGGTGAAAGGGGGATGGGGGTCGCAGCATTGCGGCTTGAAACGGTGACAAACAGAGGCCAAAGAGACTGCATACACATGATGTAAGTGAGATGAAATACAACTCTGTGAAGAAAAAGTCATTTTACTCTTGTGTGTCAGACGCCCCAAATTGCATACCGAAGGTACCATAGTAGTCGTCGATGCACGTCCAAAGTCGATGGAGGCGCAGCCAGGGTTGGCACGTTGGGGGCTGGGTTGGTGGAAGCCGAAGGAAGGCTAGAAGGAAGAGGGCGCTTGGATACTTTTGCGGGGGACAGGGATCCTGTCACTGCATACAGGGGGGGTGGGGCCCTTTACCTGCATCGCTTCGTGCCGCGGCACCATAAAACACACTTTAGAATTGCCTGATTGGCGCTAAAACAACTCTAAATATCTTGACGACATCGACTCTTCTACACGTCCAATCCTAGTCGCCCAACATCGTCCAACATCATCATCAACCACATCCGCGCCCGCGCCCGCCGCTCAGTCTCCCCAACCCGCCCGTAATAAAATTGTGCACAATGCGAAACTTGCAGGTACCGTGTATGATGATGACGCCCAGCTGTCCAATGCTGACTCGCTGCTACTCAATTGGCCTCCAAGTGTCTGCCGCGTGCTTTTTGCCTGGTATGGTGTGCCCAAGCTTCCTGCTCAGCTCACACCTCGATACAACCTCTTTGCTCACGCAGATGGGAATGAATGCGCCTTGGCCCTCCAGCTGTTTCAAAGTCTTTGTCGGCGCAGTGCATTTGGCCATGCTCGGCTGCTTCAGGGTCCGACCAAATCCTACTTTGGACCCTCTTCACTACAACGCAGCAGCACGGCATTTCTAGAACTTACTATGGCCTAATTTCCGTACACATGGCCTCTCGGTCGTCGGTATGCTAAACTTCCCGAAGCCGTCAGCAATAGCAATGCTTGGTTCGCGTGAAATGTCTACCAAGTTTCATTTCCCTTCAAGGCACTAACTGAGGTCGTCCCGCCCCACTTCATTATGCTTACTTGGTCTTTCCAGCGTTCTGGGTCGATGGCCACAGATTGGCGTCTCTTCCCCGTCTTTTGGCGCCAGTCCCTGCCATGGTACAAGTAGACATTGCGATTTACTAGTATTTGGTATACATAGTGCCTAAAGTACATACCTACTCTTCCCTGTACTTGAACCCCTGCTGTCCAGGGATTAGGTCGTCAGCACACATTTTTACAACATCACGACACCCTTTTTACGTTTCTTTTGGGGTCCCACATGGGTGTTTCCTGTATCAGCTTTATACTCTACTCATCATCAGGTGTGACCCCAACATGCCTTGACGTATTCATGTTGCCTGACGGACGGATCACTCATCTTCCCGGTAAGAGCCGCAGCAAGACCTCGATCCGTACCTTACTTCCATGATAGTGTGGATACCGGATGACTTGGGGCAGCTAATATCATGGATGGATGTACAATGGCAGCAAAGACTTTGCATACGGTAGCGACCGTTGCCACATAATTAGGCTTATATTGCGCGTGCCCAGCATAACGGACATCGGTTGGCGCGGATCTGGATCTTTGGCGTCTGGAAGTGGTCATCGCGACAGTCCAACATGGCCGCAGGGGCCACGCAAGCTTGTTGAAAGTCAAAGACGATCAAGGTACTTCTGTGAACCCTGTGTGGTCAAGCAGATACCCACCAGTCGGAAAGCCCTTACCAGTCCTCATCATATTGATGCTACTAGGTTGTGCCCGTTCCCAAACACTGGTTTGTGCGTTGCTTGCCAAGAGTCATTTGGTGCCAAAATCCTATGATACCTTGTTGCGGCCCAGCTTGCTCAGGATGGCTTGTCCTCGATGCAACATGGCAACGGCACACGACTTGGTGGCTGGACGCCCCGTTCATTTTATAAGAACCCCTTCACGTCCCGATCTAGGCGCTCTGGTGTGAAGCATATTCCATGTACACCAGCCTTGAACGCCTCCATTACATATATCACTTTGTGTCTTGAACCAGTTTTGTATAGCACCCGAAGCCTCACGAGACAGACATCTCAGGACCCTAAGCCCACCATGCAATTGAAGCAACTCGCCGCCTCGCTTGCCCTCGCGGGTACAGTCTCGGCCCAGGCCTTGACCGATGTCATCAGCCAAACTCCCCAGTTGAGCACTCTGGGCGCCCTCTTGACACAATATCCCGCCGTCGCCCAGACACTGGCCAATGCGAGCAACATCACCGTCCTGGCTCCCACCAACGAGGCTTTCTCGGCCTTCTTGACGTCCGCGGTGAACGAGTCCATTGCTGCAGACGCGGGTCTCGTCCCTGCTGTGCTATCGTACCACGTCCTGTCCGGCACGATCAAGTCCACTGACATTCCCACCACGCCGGCCTTCCCAAAGACTCTCCTGACAAATGCCACTTTCACCAACGTAACCGGCGGTCAGGTTGTCAAGGCCCAAGCTGTGAACGGCGGTGTCACCTTCACCAGTGGGCTTCTGAAAACTAGCAATGTGTCGACGGCGGACGTGACCTTCTCTGGCGGTGTTGTCCACATCATTGACTCGGTGCTCACCATCCCCGTGAGCGCTAGCGATACAGCCACTGCTGCCAACCTCACTGCCCTCGCTGGCGCTCTTACCCAGGCTGACCTCGTGACGGCCGTGGACGACGCCAAGGTAAGTTTCCCATTTGGAAACCGTGATAGGTCTCGAGAATCACCAAGAGCTGACACGTACTCCAGGATATTACTGTCTTTGCCCCCGAGAACAGTGCTTTCGCCAGCATTGCAAACTTGGTCTCCACCCTTTCCACACAACAGCTCACTTCGATCCTGGAGTACCACGTCGTCAATGGCACCGTGGGCTACAGCAGCACTCTGAGCAATGGCGAGTCCATTCCCACCCTTCAGGGAGGCTCTGTCAAGGTCACTATCACCAACGGCAATATCTTCATCAACTCCGCAGAGGTCGTTGTTCCCGACGTCCTCATCGCCAACGGCGTGGCTCACGTCATCGACAAGTAAGTGCTGCCACCTTCAGTGTCATTTCAAGAAGATCCATCACTAACCTCTTTCAAAGCGTCCTCAACCCAGGCAACAGCACCGCCACCCCCACCGGCACCGCTGGCTCTCCTGGCTTCAGCGGAGCCTCCAGCGCCTCGAACGTTCCATTTACTTCGGGCGTTGCTGCCACTGCTACTGGCGCCACTGCCACCGGGGCGACCGGTACCGCCGCGACTGCTGGTGTTCCTAGGCAGACAGCTGCTATCGGCGCTGCCGCGCTCTTCGGTGGTGCTGCTTTCCTCGCCAACATGTAAGGGGATGAAAGCTGTACAGGGAGTAAAGCAATTCAATGCGAAGTGGGCGTACAAGAAAAAACGACCTTTTTGGGGGCTTGATTGTTTGATACCTATTTCTCTTTTGTGCGTGGTAATTCGTCTGGAAGTCTGTCGGGCAGACACCTAGTAATTGTGAAGGGTGGAGTAGGTTAGATGGGCGATGGGTCTGTATTGGGACGTGACACTCTCATTGAAGAAGTATTGGCCGCGACTCCCCTAGTCATAATCCTACAACTAGTATACCAAGCTCTCAGCAAGTCTGAATTTACCTCTGACTTGGCTTGCATTTAATTAGCAACGGCCTCAACGAGTCAGGTTGAATAAACACTTGTAACAAAAGTATCGTGTCTTCGTTGTGACGTGAGGTCCTATCATAGATAAGCTAAACAGACCTAGGATGCTGCTTTGTATGAACTCAAGATACCTAGGTAGGTAATATCCACGCCGCTGAAAACAAGCACGGATGGTCGACAAGAGTAAGACGCCCGAGAACTTTTTCCCTAGAAGGAGTACGATCAATCAATCACATTGGCTTCTTAGCTTGGGTAAAGTGACCGATTCAATGGTATTTGCATACCTAGGTAGTGCATGATTGGGTTCTCTTCGCGCTACCACCCAATAATGTCTGTTGCAAGACTCTTAAACTAACTCGTATCTACTACTATATGCTTTTGCTATCTTATCATGTCATCGTTATATGTCGCAGAGCCGGCAAGTTACTAAAGACATGGATGTGGATCAGGTACACTAATGTTTGTAAAACCACGAACCTATGCACCTGTCATGGGGACTGGCTATGCCCAACCTAAGTAGGAGACAGTGCAATTCAGGACTATTACGCATGTATATATATATATATATATATATGGAGAGAGAGAGAGCACGCGACTGTCACAGCATCTAATAGATCCACTATGGAGAGGGCCGCCGATTCTATGCTCTGAGCTAATATGCTAAATCTGTCCTTCAAGCTTTACGTCAAATTGAACGTCACATTATAGTACGATTGTTTGACCTAAAATCCGAAGCTATATATTCAATTAGGTAGATGAGCTCCTAGCCCAGCTTGGTCCTGGAACATTCAGGGTTTCCCCGGAATCTGCTCTTCGCGAACCGGCGTCTAGTCCCCGTGGTGGTAGCTGCAGGTGAACAAGCGGCAACTTTGTGCCGAAAGCCTGAAGACAATTCTGATTTTGGAGCATGGGAAGGGATTCTCCATTAAGTCGTGTAATAAACAATCCAGGAAATCAAGATAGCAGGCATGTATTTGCATGTGCAAATCGAGAGCAGCTGGAAAAGCTGTTTAGCTACCTAGGTACTCAACTACCAAAGGTAGGCAGCTGAGTACCTAGGTAGGCCATTACGCATCGCACGGACTCGATGTTAGTGTTGAGCAATCTTCTCAGTGTTCCCGCTTGTGGCATCGAGTGACGATGCAAACGCTACGAGCCCAAAGCTTCAAGGCAATAGACATCGCATAGCCCAAGCATGCGTGGTAACAATAGCCATGAGCCCATATGATCCAGTTTCCTTTGAGATGAACTTGAGAAAATTTTAAAAGCTGCGAATGCTACTTTCGGGGGCGTGTGACGTTATTCATATAAGTATTTCAAATTGAGGCTATCTGTCTTCGGTCCCGGATTGCAGTGCCCTGCATCGGCTTGCGCTTGCCAGGAAGCTATCCCCGAAACTACCTACCTACCTACCTAGTATGTAATCCCGAATAAGTGACCAGCGTGCCCCAATAGAGAGCCCCGGGATGGATGTATCGGCAGTACGAAGCTGAGCTTGTGAGCTTTCCGCGCTTGCAGGGTACATAGGTGATAATCAGATAATGGGCACGTAAACACTGGAAAAATTGCCCTGACATAAGTTCAAGGTTTGCCAGCTCAGATTTGGAATCCGTGCTGTGATATGATCCATTAAAGCGTGACCATGCTGCACCGACGGATGCGACATGTTACATTCCACGTGGGGCTCTTGAGCTACTAATCATTATAGTGCACACCCAAGTGAGACAAAGGCAGCACACAACGTGCAGCACCTGCGGGTTGCTTATTCACCTCCCTCCAGCGTGATTTGGAAAACACCTCTGTAGTACTGTACGTAACGGGTTAGGAATGGGAAGGACCGGGACGCTCATCCGTTTGCGTTCACGTTGTAGAATGGGTGTCGGCACTTCGTATGGGTGTGTCCCTTGCGAGGCAGTAGAGCTCCAGCTACGACGATCGCACTATCGCTAATTACCTAAAAAGGCCCGGAAATACGCCAAATGAACCTAACGATGACATCGACGCCCAATCTTAAGCAGGCTGGCTGCCCAGGTGCTGTATATAAACACGTTCGCAGCCTTTCCAGGCATGTCTGAAAACAATATTTGTTCGTTTGTGGACTACCCCAGCCTCTGACAGTCAACTTTCAATATGAGATCCTGCCTATCGTCCTCGACCACACTCTCGGCCATCCTCGGCCTGGCTGTCCTGTCGTCTGCCCGAAAATGTCAGAATATGACTGTCGAGGTACCCGTTGACGCTCGAAATGCCGTTTTCAACCTCTCAGCACCCACCAGCAACATCGAGGTCACCAATTTCGTTCTGAATTTGGCGCAGCAGGGCAACAATTACTCAAGTACCATTCTCAGCGGTGTAGGTCAATCAACAACGAGTCATATCCGGCAGATGTAGACTGACCAAGGCTGTAGTATGAGAGCATCAAGAACACCTACCAAATTGCGGCAACGTACTGTGAACCGGATTCCGGGCCATCCACCACGCTCCAGTTGTTGACACATGGCATCGGATTCGATCGAACGTACTGGGACATTTCAATCAACGACTACAACTATTCATGTATGTGGCTCTTATATGACACTTGTTCCCCTCTACTTTATTCGTTCCTTATCCCTGGACACCTCAACTCTCCTTGCAATGAGTACGTTAGCCATGGTCTGACACTCGATAGATGTCGAGCGAGCCACAGATGAGTATGGTTTCAGTACCTTCGCCTATGATCGACTCGGAATCGGCCAATCACAGCATGGCGACGCTGTCAACGAGATCCAATCAGCTCTTGAAATAGCGGCCCTCTACACGCTCACAACACAGCTCCGCAATGGGGAGATCTCAGGAATTTGTCCTTTCGACAAGGTCGTACATGTTGGCCATTCGTACGGCAGTATCCAGAGCTACTCGCTTGCAGTGCTGCACCCGAATGTCACCGACGGGCTGGTCCTTACGGGCTTTTCGCAGGCCAGTCAGTTCATCACAGACTTCCTCTATGGAGGCAACTTTGTCTTGGCAAATGGGGTGGCGAGCTTCAAAGACTACCCGAACGGTTACCTTGCCGCTGGAGACCCATCGGCTGTGCAGACCAACTTTTTCGCGCCAGGTGCCTTCTCGCCAGAGCTTCTGAATTTGGGATACACCAAGGGACAGCCGGTGACGATTGGAGAGCTGTTGACGGTCGCGGCGGAAACCACCGCATCGAACCCACTGACGGGGCCTGTTTTGATTATTACTGGAGGTGAGTCAAGTCTGAATTTCCCGGTTAAGAACTGCGTAATTGCAGAGATCTTGTAGGATAAAGACTGACCTGGCAAAGGCCGTGATATACCGTTCTGTGGTGGAGATTGCAGGACCACTGGTAACGCATCTCTCCCAAACTTTCTCGACATGTCGCGCCCATACTTCCCAAAGACAAGCAAGTTTGAGGCGGTCGTCGTGGGAGAGGCCGGACATGGCTTGAATCTGGTACGTCATATCTCTTGCACAGGTCCGACTTGACTTGGGTATCGGTTTGTACTGACCTAGCTATAGGAATACTCGCATCCGTACACGTATGAGACGATCCTGGACTTTGTTACCCAGAACGTTGGAAAGTAATATGAGTTGTCACCCATTTGCTGAGCATTTAACTGTGAAATCCATGAAAATACAACATTGGAGGAATGATAAATAGCTAGTCCACTATTCGGGGCACGGTTCTTGACAAATAACCTTTGCCATCCATGGATGTCTAAAATTCGACTTCTTTCGCCCTACGATTCTACGTACTCACGGATGTGTGCAGTCTCCTAGATAATGCTGTCAACAAATGGTCCGAAGTAGTTGCTCATTAATGATTGCCTTCGAATGTTTCACGCCTTTCTTACGACCGTTCGAGGCAACATAACAACGTTCTGGGCGATAATGAAAAGTTTGCTCGCCCCCTTTGACCTAAGCTCTATCAATATTACTCGCGGAAGAACGGGGTTTCAGATATTCAAAGCAAGTCAGCGCGTATTCGCAAGCAAAGAATTCGTACCCATTATGTGCGGTCCGCGACCGGTGATGTGAGACTTGCCCAGGTGGGTACCTATGAGCACGGCACTTGGACGATCAGCTGTGGTGGTCACCTGATTGCCGGCCGTGACTAAGGAGCACAGGAAACCTTGAAGTTATGTAGAATGGCATACTCCCATTAAGTTTGTATTGTTCAGTCTAGTCGTCTGCACAAACGCCGTATTCACCCTCTTTGTAGATGGTTCCGAGAGCTACACCACGGCTTTCTGCGACCAAGCCGATCAGCTGCTGGCCAACATCCTTCGTTTTGTTGTACTGGCGGAGCAGCCGAATGTGGTCGTCAACTGTAACCTCTGCTGGTTGACTGAACAGATTATCGTCAGTACGGCTTGGGTCCTTGGACTGATGTCTCGCTTCCAAACAGTTGACAATCGACGAGAGCGGTCTACAAGCAGAAGCTGAGTACTAACCTGAGGCTCAATTGCTCTTGCTCCAGCTGCCGTTGCTTCTGGACCACTGTAGACAAGCGTTTTCGTATCTCTTCTGCTCTTTCACACTATTCATAAGTCAGTGAAGACATTCGCTAAGTCACTTTATCTGGGCTGACAATTCACTCACAGCAGCGCTGAGAGCAGACACATAACGGACCTGTGAAATGTCAGCTTTGAATGTGCGGGTCAAAGGACCAGAGTGTTCTCACCACTGCGAATGTATCCTGTGGAGAGGTCGTTGGAACCTCGAAATGGTCGTCAGACAAAGGACCAGTGATCCGAACCACACATTGGTCACTTGCAGGTGACCTGGCGTCTGGGACGCATATGACAGGGCCCCAAGTTGAACATTCGTTCATTCTTGCATCCCTGAAAGACTCTAGGCGGCGTGAAAGCGTCTTCAGCAGCCCACCATACTCACGGCCGCTGGCGATATCGCGGTCGAGGACGTCCTGAAAGCCTTGGATGAAGCTGATATCAGCCGGTGACAAAGAAGTGGGCGACAAGGAGTCCATGTTAGGCAATGGCACGGCGGGACGCAGGACTGTCTCGCGCAGAGATATTAAAATAGACAATCAATTCAGATTTTTGTTTGTTTCACCCCATTTTGAATTTGGCAAAGCAGAGGTGCTCGGTGGAACTTAACGCGGGTTTGCAACTTGAAGTTGCAACGATTTTCGCCGCACTGCTTCACCAGACAGCGTGCACTTTTAAACCCTACCCCTGACTGGTTTGTGCGAGCCGCCCCCCCCCCCAAACACCACAGTAAATACCTAGCTAATTTCTAGATAGGACGTTGTGAGGCACCTACGCTTACACTTCGACTCACACGCTTCGTCTGAGCAACTGCTGCGAATATTGTTCTAGTGAAAGATGTTCCATGACTTTGCTGTGCATACCTACTGATCAAAGGATGTTTGAACGAGAAGCTCCTTCATCTATGTACAAAAACCAAGTTCTTCCTCGAATAGTCTATCTTCTTCTACCAAAGTCTTGTATATGCATTGATATTACAGAATTTGCGCATTGCAACACTCCCGAAGTCCTAATCTATGTAAATCGCAATCTGCCGCTCGGGCTACAGGCTGGCGTGCAGCTTTGCGGACGCAATTCGGCATGCATATTGGAAATTTGATATCAGACCACCGGTCGCAACTGACCATGTGTAAGCTATTGAGAAATTCTCCTTTTGTAAAAGATCATCTAGGGGGATCTTTCGCCGTAATCCCGCGCGAGAGAACAAAACCCTTGACACGGCGAACCCGGTGACGCTATGTACCCTAGGTAGAGTGACAGATAGCAAGTATAGCGGCTAGACTCTATATGTGTCATGTTAATTTATCACCTGGGCAGTCAAAGTTTTGGTAGATTCATTGGAAATAAGAAGCTACAGCGAACGTTCCGTTGTAGTCGTTGTTCAAGCCTCCAACCGTGCCGATTAAGGGGCGAGTCTGTCTCGAAGAAGTCATTGGTGAACAAGCCACGGTACCACCTAGGTACGTCCTTGGATACGTACATTCTCAGGCCATTCTATCCTTAAAATACTCAAATAAAACGGGATTGCCACGGAGGCAATTTCTGTATTGCCGCTGATTGCTACCTGCAACCTTGTGATGAGTACAATAATGTGTCAACTTCGCGTCTGATAGAGCGAGAAGAATTGTTGAAATCATGCCACATTTCCGAAGCGGAAAAAGACCCAGTTTTCCCCGGCCGGGGATAATGGGTCAGTTGCTATAATTGATGGAAGAAATCTGGAGAAAATGGGGCCACTGGAGTCACTCCACTTCAGGGTAACGCTGGCTGCAGTACTCTTGACCTTGAAGGACATGCGACTGTGCAGGTGCAGGTGCTTCTGAGCCGAGACATTCTGACCATGCTAGTATTCGTCGCCTTATTGCAGAATCAACGCCAGGCTTCGCAATGGAGCCACACCGATTGGGTTACTTGCGGCCATCTATTAGGAAGGCTCCACTCATTGTGGAAGGCCTTGCAGGAAGACACCGTATGATATGTCAACTGTGCGCATGCGGAATGTTAAGCCTGGAGTTACTCTGTTGTATTCATACGTATTGATTAGGCCGTCCCTTCCTCGTCAAGCTTGCCTAGTATCGAGGGTGGTGGCCTTTATTAAGGGACATTCATACATAAAGCCGACTCGTCCCGCCATGACCCGAAAGGCCTATTCACTACATAGGTTTATTACATTTGTTAGATCCTCCACCCTTTTCTAGACAAAACCATCCACCTACTGTAACTTCAGCAAAGCGATGGCTGTTTTAAGTCCCAAGGCCTACGCCTGGTAAGCCCCGGTAGCCTTTTCAACTTTTCAGTGCTGGTACTAAAGGTGGTTTTCCAGGTTCTGCGCCCTCTCAGCTGCATTATGTAACTCATACTATGGTTTCGATGCTTCTGTAAGCCTCTTGAGTCTAGTTCCCATCCATCAAGTCCTGCAGAATGAAGGCATCTAACAGCTGAACCTCGCTTTCAGGTGTACAATGCAGTCCAGGGATCGGATAATTGGGTTGATTGGATGGGCAATCCAGGAAGCGAGACTATTGGTGGTGTGAACACCGCTTACTCTGTTTGCGCGATCATCAGTGGGTGGTTCCTGGCTGCACCAGCTGCCGACATACTCGGCCGAAAGATGGCAATGGCTATTGGAAGCTTGCTCGTCATGATTGGTGCCATACTCGAGACTTTCACCACCAAACATACTTTGGGTATGTTCATCGCGGGACGAGCCATTGTTGGTCTTGGTCAGGGTATCGCACTCTCTGCCGGTCCATCCTACATCGGTGAGGTCACGCCACACAAGATTCGCGGGATTGTCATGACATTTTGGCAGGTAAGTGTGATCCAATCCTCTGTCTTGATGCCTGCTAACCATTCACCAGATCTGCTATAGCATCGGGCTATTTTTCGCTTTCTGGATCAACTATGCCTGTACGAAATACGTCGATCGTCTGCCAAAGGAGTGGGACTGGAGAATTTTGTGCATATTCCAGCTTCTGATTCCTATTTACGTCCTTGCGGTCCTCCCCACTCTCCCAGGATCCCCGAGATGGTAAGTCGTGGCCTTTTCATTTCCTGACGTCGACACCGTTCGAATGCAGTGTGAGAGACTAGCTGGAATCACTCAATCCCTTGTTCTCTCTTTGGGGAGGGAGGTCCCTAGGTATGGGATGAATGAGGCTGTCTGTCACTTCCTGATCTGACGAGGTTGTGAGCTCACCCTTCTGAGCCATATGCACCAATATTGTACCCAAATTTTCACCCCAGGCAGCTCCGTGAACTCATCTATCCCAAGAAAAAGATACCCGTTACTAAGGGAGATCGAATGGCGATCTGACTTTAACAGGTTCATCAAGCACAACCAAGTAGACAAAGCTCGCCAAGCTCTCGTTCTCACCCGGCAAAGTGCAGAGGAAGCTGAAGAAGAGCTGCAATCCATTATTGAAGCAGTCGAGTTCGAAAGAAACAGCAAGGACACCTCCTCCGGCTACGCTGCACTGTGGAAAGACAAATCTGTTCGAAAGCGGCTGCTACTGGCTCTTGGCATGAATGCAGGACAACAATTGACGGGCCAAGGTTCCCTCAGCACCTATTCGACCAAAATCTATAAAAAGATCTTCACGTCGTCCTCAACAATTGCCCTGATCAATGCATTGAACGCCACTTTCTCGATCTTGTTTTGTCTGAATGTCACTTGGGTCGTGGAGCGTTGGGGACGCAAAGTCCTATTCATCGTTGGTGGTAAGTGTTCTCTTCCTTGTGCTATACTCATGTGGATTCCAACATCTCGAAGAATTTGAGGACGAGAAAGATCGCATCACCTTTGAATCATTGAACATGGAAAAGCTAACGATATGGCTTGGTCAGGCATGGGCATGGCCTGCTGTATGCTGATTGTCGCGACAGTCGAGACACAGACTCCGGACCTGGCTGACGGGGCTAAGTCTCAGTCGGTTGGAATTGCCATTGTCTTTCTACTATTCCTCTTCATTTTCTTTTACAAACCATCATGGGGCGCGGTCACCTGGATCTGGAGCTCCGAGATCTTCAGTATGAACGTCCGTGCCCAGGGAGTTGGCATGGCTGGCCAGACTCAGAATATTGCAAACGCTATCGTGCAACAATTTTTCCCCACTTTCCTGAACAATTGTGGCTTCTACGCATTTTACAGTACGTTCTTCAGTCATCATGTCTCGTCTTTGAACTCAGACAACTTGGAAGCCGTGCAAGTCGAGTCTTATCCAACTTGGGAACTCATTGGAGAACGTGAGCGTGCAGTTTGTGTGGAGTGTGATAACTAACGCGAGATCCTCTAGTGTTTGCCGGCATAAATTGTCTATTGGTACTCTACGTCATATTCTTGATCCCAGAGACGAGAGGAGTTCCCTTGGAGGAAATGGATAAACTCTTTGGTGGCGCCAATCACGTCCAAGGTGGACGCGAAATTATACGGGAAGAACAGACGCAGCGTGACCACGACAAGCCAGGCAGCGAACATCACAGCCACCGGATGGATGTCTCTGATCTCCCGGAAGATGAGAAGAATTGATAACTGTTGAGTCTGATGTTGAAGTCATCTTAGTGCCTTAATGATTTGAGGAAGAGGTCTCTAAGGTAGTAACTAAAATTGATGTATGTAGACTTCAATAGATGATGGATATCTCTTGGAAACCTTGGAAGAACGTTGACCTGATGCATGCGGTGAAGCCTCTTTAGAAGAAATGGGCCAATCCCACCGGGAATGGCGACCTTATCAGGGTCCGCAAAGGGCCTCGTCATGGAAGACAACGGCGATTAGTTCCCAGGTGGAGGATTGTGATCCAGACGGCCTTTTCCCTTCTGCAATTGATCCACTAAAATCAACTTGTAGCCCAGCTAGACCGGGTCAACCGGATCAATACCGGCATACCTACTCGCTGGTCACCAGCTCTGATATAAGTCATGGATTCGGTCAGGTTGTATGCCAAGAGCATTATCACTTCCTTCCGCCCGCTTCCGCTCGGGCACGGTTGTCGGTCAGTGCCTATCGCTAACGACATTTATCAAGATCCCTTTGCCGGTTGAGTGGATTATTGAGCTGATTTTTTTGAAATGGATCCACGTTGCTTCTCGCTTTTCAGGTAGAACCCTCCTGATTCTCGACAGATACGGCGACGGACAGAATCAATCAAGTCTTATTAGTGCCAGTTCCAATGCTCCCACAGAAAGGGACCCTGGGATTGTCTCCACCAAAGTACGGGAATATAATGGATTCAGTTGTCCGACAAGATAGCTGGATTGATTTCAACGATAGCGAAAGATTGAACATCGAGGAATCATCAGACACCAATATAGATAAGAATATAAAGACGAGTGTCCTCGTTAAGCTTAAGACAACTACCTTGGATCATCAGATTCGTTGGGTCTTGTCTTCCTCACACCTAACGTCCAGCGGTGGCTGTAGAGCATTTCTGTTGCCTCTCATCGTGACAATGATCCCTCAAATCGGTCTCGCGACACTGGCATTAAGTCAGATCGCTTTCTCAGCCTCGCTTTCGACTCATCCTGTCCGTCTCGAGACTCGAACGAAACTCAACTCACGCGCCGCAAACATCCACATTTCCTTGGACAAGCAGGTTGAGGGCGCTATAGACGTATCGTATGGCTCTTGTCTGGATCGTCGACAAGCCGATGCTCACCATGCCGTCGTTGCCCGCCATCTCCCCTCGAATGCGGTCCAGAGATTAGTTTGGTTGATACCTGATGATGCCTTTTCCGGCGGCTGCCTATCAGCGTGGTCCGAAGACGGGACTCTGCTTGGTAGAAGTGAGCCTCAACATCTCGGTTCCCAGCGTAGCCGGAAGAGGGGGGTCCAGGAAATTCAAAAGCGCTCAGCATTGAAGAAACGAGACTCTAGTGATTTTTCCATTGCCATGGACAACGCTACCGGCATTGACGCATGGGGTCCGTGGTTTGATGGTGTGGAGCTACTCCAGAGCAAGAACCTCAGCTCTGTGGATGTCAGTGCAGCGAAGAACAAGAAAATCGGAATTGTCGGCGGAGGTATGTCAGGTCTCATGACTTTCTTGGCTTTGAGACAAGCTGGGTTCGAGAATCTCGAAATCTTAGAAGGCGGCGAAAGGCTTGGCGGGCGGGTGCATACTGTGTATCTGTCTGGAGGTCCTTTTAACTACTCGTACCAAGGTCAGTTACAATATTTCGGACAAGGAAAATCTTCCCATCAACTAACGATGATTGTGTTCAGAAATGGGTCCGATGCGCTTCCCATACCAGTGGACTTCTTCCACAAACCAGACATTCAACATCACAGACCATCAATTGGTGTTCCAATTGGCTGCGGAAATGAATGAGCTCAACAATCATGCTGCTAATTGGAGCGTCGACTTCATTCCTTGGTACCAGTCGAATGACAACGGCCTGTACTACTACAACGGCATTCGGACAGCCGATGGTATGCCTCCTACCGTCGCACAGGTTGCCGCCAACTCTTCCTTCTCGGTCCAGACTGTCGACGATGCGTCAACTATCTCGTTGACAAATCAGGTTGACGATGTGACTGTAAGCGATGAATTCTACGCAAAAATGGCAACAAATATGTTCGAAGCCCACAGGGAATTCATTGGTAAGTTTCAATCCATGGAACTAAAGCTCCCTTTGAATACATTACCCGCGCCGGATGCTCCCCTTACATCTCATATGCAAGTTGTAGGCGGGATGTCACCACACCCTAGGTAGCCAAGCGGCCAAGACCTCCAAGAGATCCACGGTAGATCTACAGGGTTATAAATAGCATATAGGTGGCTGACATGTTTTTAGACAGCGGTCTCGATGGTCTGCCTGGTGACCAATGGTCCGAATTCGCCTACATGGTGAACTATCTACACGCTAATCTCAATGATACTGACATTATTTCTGATGGATCCGGTGGAGACTCGTTCTGGGACACCTGGTATGACGGACTTTACTTTTCGGCGGCGGAGTGGAAGACCATAGATGGTGGCCTGAACAGACTTCCTGAGTCCTTCCACCCGCTCGTCGACAATTTCACCACAATGAATCGAAAAATCGAACGCGTAGAGTGGGATGCGGAGAACGAGCAGGTGAGCCTCCTGTGGCGCCACAATTACACAGAAACAGCGTTTCAAAACTCTACGTACGACTACGCAGTGGTTGCTGTCCCATTCAGCGTCGTCAAGAACTGGCGACTGCCCAGTGAAGTGGACTTGACCATGAAGAACGCAATCAGCAACTTGGAATACGGTTCAGCTTGCAAAGTGGCACTCGAATTCGAAACCCGGTTCTGGGAACACTACGAGAACCCCATCTATGGCTCATGCTCTACCGCGACAGACATTCCCGGAATTGGCTCCATCTGCTACCCCTCGTACAACATCAATGGTACAGGCCCAGCTACCATGCTAGGTAGTTACGTCTCTGGGAACTGGGGAGAGCGTTGGGCTTCTGCCACCGACGACGAGCATATGCAGTATGTGCTGCAGGCTATGATCGAAATCCATGGAGAAGTTGCCCGTGAACAGTTCACTGGGAACTATAACCGCCGCTGCTGGGTCTTGGATCCGTTGGAGTCTGGCTCGTGGGCGAGCCCTGCCATCGGTCAACACCAATTGTACTTGCCCGAGTACTTCAAGACGCATCAAAACGTAAGTGATTTGTTGAAACACTTGGATCCTCGCTATCTGGGTAATCACGGTCACAATGCTATGCTAACACATTCAAACAGATGATCTTTGTTGGCGAGCACACGTCATACACACATGTAAGACTTCTTGAGACAGCCTCACTATGGCACCACATCTTGTCGACCAAGTCGCCTTTTGCTAACCATTAGTAGGCTTGGATTGCCTCTGCTCTCGAGAGTGGTATTAGAGGTAGCGTGCAGCTGATGCTCGGTATGTCGATCCCTCGAACATTTACATGAACATGATCTAGTACTAATTTGCTATTTTTGCAGAGCTCGGATTGGTGGAGGAGGCTCAACAGACTGTTGAAAAGTGGATGGCTCGTTGGATTGAAATTGTGAGTACTGGCGTGCTATGGATTACCATCGTCTCCGTCTCCTCACATGGATTTTGTTACATCGTTTACTGACACGAATTGTAGTGAGTTATTCTATTAGGTAACGTCAATATTATCAGAGCCGATTTCAACGTGCCATGAAGATATTCAGTACGCAATAAGCGTCCAACAAACCTTCATATTAGTAATTCTAATCGAATATCTATACATTGCCACTACCTTTCATTCTGAGACCTGGCTGTCGAGGCTGCTGCACTTTTTTGAAGCCTTCACTATGCCAATTTTTTGAAATATTTGATCCTCTTTCTCTTCTATTCGGTCCGTTTCTTGTCCCATACTTGAAGGGAGGGGAGCGGAGAAAGAAGAAGAAGAAGAAGAAGAAGAAGAAGAAGAAGAAGAAGAAGAAATCGTAAGATCTACAATCCATGGATGACTGCAAGTTTCCGCGCATTGCGAAAGGTTGGTTGCCTCACGCAACACGTCCTGTTCAGTTGGGTGGGTGCGTCAACCACGAGTCAGTCCACTAAGAGACATCCGGAAGGTCATATGATAGAAAGAAGACGCTCGAATCAGTAAGAACTGGTTTGACAGCTAGTAACTTCACGTACAGCGAAGAATGCTCTTTTTTTTTCCTTGTTCTTTTTTGGATGGCTGCGGACAGTGGATGGTAGAATGTGGGCATCTGCACGTCGTGATTTAGAGTCGGCAGGGATATGCCCTGTATTGCTGAAGATCTGCCGAGGAAGCAGTGAAGTTCTTGGACGAACTGTGGACACAGCCTACTAAGTTAAATTAACGTCCGAGATGACGGACAAGCCGTCGTTCAGGCGTGCTCCCGTGTGAGAGGATAGCCTCTGGCATCGGCTCCGCCATATTGATTAATAAATAGAGTGAAGCCTACCAAGGTATCACACCTTCTATAAATGGATTCGACCGAACCACGAAGTGCACCATGAATTCAGATTTTGTATTCCTCATGCAGCTTATGAGCACCTGCGACATGACATATGTTCGGTACTTTGTAGAGCGTGCAAGCACCTGGTTCGCGGGATGAGATCATGAGTTGCTGTTGTGTTCGTGTGTCACTTCGTTAGATGCAGGAATGGACGTGTTACATAAAACGCACGACAGAGGCGGACCGGCCGCTTTTGCCAGGCTTGTCCTACCAACTCCTCACTTGTCTCGTATCCGCGGAGCCTGCCGTCTGACCGTCTGACCGTCATCTGACTAGCCACAGAAAAAATGTGAAGACAGACTAATAAAGTACAGTAGGATACGGCCCGGACTGTGGAGCGTCGACGACGTCTTCTTGTGTACATAGTAGTTACTCAAGCAAAGTAGTCACGAATGCACCTGAGCATACAAGGATAGATGTGAGGCTAAATTAAGCTTTATGCTTATCGTCCGGGATGGACAGCACCCCTGATCACGATGATGGAGCCGCCTCCGGGTGCTCACCCAGTCAGACTTTCCGGAGGATATACCATAACAGGGATACAATTTGCCTGCGAAGCTAGTTTATGGTAAACTAAACCAATTCAGATGTTGCGACAATAGCTAGGCACTTTACGGCAGGTGATAGGTTGGCGGGGGCTCCAGCTGATCCAGACCGCAGACCGAGCCCGCACAGGTACTGTACCTGTTGCGCTGTATATTCGGGAATGGTCCGTTGTTGATGTGGAAATCATGATCTGCTCTCTGGCGGGAGAAGGACACCGCTTTCAGCACTCCCCACTCCGCGGATGGTCGTGTCTCCTTGCCTTTCCAGGAGGAACTAACTAGGAAGGGCAGCTGTTGTTTATGTGTACTAAAAGGGGGTCCGTTGCATCTCTGTCTCTTTGTTACCATTGGCCTCCGGGCCGCCCCATACTGTCACCACATGAAGCTGTCACCGAGGTTCAGCTGACATCCTAGTCAAGCTTCTGTCTATAGTAGAAATGCGACTCTACTTGACTGGGGGTACCTTGATCCGTGCTGCGTTGACTGCCTCCGCTGTGCCACTAGAATTACTTCCATGAGTACCTACTTAGGTACCCTCAGGGGTCTTACCACGACGCAACAAATTTTTGGCCCATTACCGTGCATCGTGACTAGTGAGTATCACCGTAGACGAGACTGCCCTTCAATTTACGAATGCTTGGCGTACCTCAATAGGCTGCGGGACTTGATTGTGTAATTGTAGACAGCAAGACGGGTTGAGTATATAAGACGACCTAGATGACCGATTTGTAGCACGATGATTATTCTTCCGCACCTTACACTCCATCCTTCTGATATCCAGTCTTTTGCTTGTCTTACACATAGTCTCTCTCTTTGTTTTCAATATGGTTGCCCTCTTCAACAAGGCCATGGTGGCCGCTCTGCTCGTCAGCACTGCCGTATCCTCGCCCTTGAGCACCAGCTCTGGCAAGGTCTCGATCAAGCAAGGTAAGAAACGCAAATTATCCCCTGGATTTGCTGTATCTCTTCCCTTGATATGGGCCATAAAAGTGTGGCCGAGACAACGTGGAAGCTCACTCCATGCCGAACAAATTTATTAACGACAAGATGCAGTCGAGAACCCTAATTATAACTTCGTTGGAGCTTTGTCCGTCAAGAAGACGTACTTGAAGTACGGCAAACCAGTGCCAGATTGGCTTGAAGAAGCCGTTGCGAACCTGACCTCCAGCTTCGATGTCGTTGGTCGCGATACTGGTTCTGCCACGACAACGCCCATTGACTCCCTTGATGATGCCTACATTACACCTGTCTCCATTGGCACCCCAGCGCAGGTCCTGAACTTGGACTTTGATACTGGGTCCTCGGATCTGTGGGTGTTTAGCAGTGAGACGCCGTCCAGCCAGGTTAGTACCATAGAATTATCCATACTCATTGTGCCAATGGGACTAACGCGTATTAGATCAACGGCCAAACTATCTACACGCCGAGCAAGAGCAGCACGTCCAAGAAGCTCTCAGGGGCAACCTGGTCTATTTCTTACGGAGATGGGTCTTCATCCTCTGGCGATGTCTACACTGATACTGTCACTATCGGAGGCTTGACTGTGACGGGCCAAGCTGTTGAGCTGGCCAAGACGGTGTCTGATTCTTTCACCTCAGACTCTGCGAATGATGGACTCGTGGGCCTGGCCTTCGACACCCTGAACACTGTGTCTCCCTCTGCACAGAAGACATTCTTCACTAACGCCATCCCCAATCTGGACTCGCCGGTCTTCACCGCGGACCTCGGTTACCATGCTCGTAAGTATCTTTCTATTCCAAAACATTATTATGCCGGCTTTTGATTATGCTGAAACTGACCATCTACAGCTGGCACCTACAACTTTGGTTACATCGACGACTCGGCCTATACTGGATCCATCACGTACACCGACGTTGATACCTCCCAGGGATTCTGGGGCTTCACATCGAGCGGCTACTCCGTCGGCTCGGGCTCTTTCAAGTCCACCTCGATCGATGGTATTGCAGACACTGGAACCACCCTGCTTTACCTTCCCGATTCTGTTGTAAAGGCATACTATGCGCAAATCTCTGGCTCCTCGAACAGTGCCTCAGCCGGCGGATATGTCTTCCCTTGCAGCGCTACGCTACCATCTTTCACCTTCGGTGTCGGTTCCGCAAGGATCACAATTCCTGGTGATTACATGGACTTTGGACAAATCAGCTCTGGAAGCTCTTCCTGCTTTGGCGGAATTCAGTCGTCCAGCGACATCGGCGTCAACATCTTTGGTGATGTTGCTCTAAAGGCCGCTTTCGTTGTTTTTGAAGGCTCTGACAGCCCAAGGCTCGGGTGGGCTTCCAAGTGAATGTCGATGAAAGAGCCCATGGCAATTTTGGTGGGATAATGAAGCGACGGATGCAATATGGTGCTCTCCGGCTAGAAAAGAGACAAAAGCAGTGTTTTTAGCATATATTCATACTCTACTTAATGCTCCCATTATTGTGGAAAGACATATTTAGTGATCTGCAGTGATTTCTATTATTACTACGATACGTCTGCACGATATTTTGAATTTAATGCAGCCAGGCTGCGCATCGATCATACAGTCGCCCCGAGCCCCGAAACCTTAACGCCCGTCCAAGGGAGGAAAATCAAGAAAAGAAAAAACAAAGGCTTCGTTCAATTTCCCGCAGTGATTCAATCCGCTCCTGAAAATCGTCTGTATCATCCCCACCCTCATGACTAAAACACCTTCGGTGCCAACTTTGATCTTTTAGAGAGTTGTTTCAACGATTTCCGAACTCATTCCAATTTGGTTGCCTTTCTTCACTTTAGATACCAGGCTGTTTCTTCCGTAGATTTGACTACGTCTCTGATTACCTGGTAGCACTCTGAAGGCTGATCAAAAATATGCCATACATTTCTCGGCACACCTTCAAAGGCCTGCTCGAATCTCTCGGCCTTGTTCTTCTCATCAATTCCAATAGCTGCAACTCCTGTCACTTTTCGAATAAGGATAAGCCTGATCCACTTGTGGCCATACGTCCGGTAAGCCTCACCGTAGGCCTCAGGATCAGTCTGTGTTGAGTCTCCGATAACAATGAACTTCTTCTTCGGGAGCCATTGGTAGATCTTCTTTATCCTGTCGGTTTTGTACTCTTGTGTGCCAAGCGTGAAGGTGCTGATCAGCCCCGGAAGGCTCATCCACGAGGCGTCACGGAGAATGAGCTGGCCATGGGGGTAGTAGCTATCTCGAAAGTTGCGTAAGAAAGGGTACAAGTTGTATGGTGAGGCGGACAGGTAGAAAAAGGGCGAGGCTGATGTGATCTGGGACTGCAAAAACTGGTATAGTTCAGGCATTCCAGGAACAGGCCGAGGATCGTCAACGAATGTACTTCGTAAGATCCCAACAGGCTCATCGGTCATGGTGACCTTGATAGTATCGTCAACGTCGGAAATAACAGCCCAGCCCTCAGCATCGGAGAAGAAGGTTTTGCTTTGTAGCAGTCCCGTCGTCAACTTTGGCACCTCTGCGGTGGTGGGGATGGTCATGCCTGCTGGAGCGGCGTTGATGATTTTGGTGTCGCTCGTGATGCCATTCCTTCCTCCTGGTCCCAACACCAATAACGAGTTACTACCGTGCAGAACAAAAACTTGCTTCCCAGGTTGGATGTCCAGAAGGAATGGTCTCAATCGTGTCTCGATGGTCGTTTTTGCCTCTTCATTATCTGCCAGGCCAATCTTCTCCGCCATCTGAACCACGACGTCACGGACCACACATGACGGCTTCTGCGAGAATACGGCAGTGACGAACTCGGCTTCCCACGCTGTTGATGTTCTTCCGAACCTGTTCTTCTTTGTGGAGAGGAAGGCTGTGTTGTCTAATAACCAAATTTCATCGTCCTTGGTCACTGGCTGTGGCCAGGGGTTCTTCTTGCCCATGTACGAAAGGAAGTTGGCTACGCAATCAGAGACGACACGTTGGGGCTGTTTTGGCCGCGCCAGCTTGAAGCTAGGTTGAGTACAAGACTGGACGTCCCGCTCAATTTCATGAGAGAGGTCACTCTCACTAGTCGTCAACGTTCTCCTGTTCGAAAACATACTGCTGTTTGGATTGAGGAGGATATCAGGTACGCCGTAGGAGATGTCGGCATGGAATTCAAGAAAGGAAAGCCCAGGAAGGTTGTGCAGTGAGACCAGTTTTGCCATCAAGACCCAAAAGTGACATGATCAAGGAGGTCTGGAAGTCAACATATATCTTATATACGTATGCATGTGCAGAAGAAGGAGCAGCACGGGTGTGGCAGACTAGTTCTACGTGCTCAAGTTGCAGCAGCAGCAATATGGCTCGAACCGCGTGATCGCCATCTAATCGTTTGCCCCTTTTAGATCCTTGGCGCTCAAGCACAAGTACCTAAAGCAATGAACCAAGAAAAGTTGGCTGCAGGATGGTGTGAAGCATGACCTTGGAAGAAGGTATGTGAAGTGTGGCAAGTCTTGCCTGGCGATTATGTCCTAGCTGACTCTGCCCGATATGGCTGTCTAGTCGCCCAGAATGATGATCCTCACTTTAAATTTCTGGAAAAGGATCTATGGATGACGCCAGAAAAGGGGATTGGGGTCTGCATATGCCCAGCGCCTCAATGTTGTAGTCATCATGCTAACCGAAACTACCTAGTAAGCAATCTATAACTTGCACTTCCGATTGTTCTTGTACAGTACCAATTAGTCCAGTTCAGGCTAAGACTCCAGCATCAGGTGCGAGTAGCCAAGCACCAGCGCCGAGGCTGAGTGGCATGTGCCCCGATTTCATGAGAAGGAGCTGTGGATTTGTTCGTCGTGTCAGGTACCTACTTCGTACCAGATGTGTTCTTCAGTAGTCAGGACTGGCTTCCAAATTCTTGACGTGTTCTCCCATTTTCCGAAGCTGTCTGCAGGAATATATCATGTCGCCTCTGAGAAAATTTTAATGGCCTGCAGGAGGGTTGAATTGCTGACTCGGCGACCACCTTTGCAAGTATACCTTCTGGTGTTTGGTATGCGTAAGGGCCATCAAGTCGGTGGCTGGCTGCTCTATTAAGTGAGTCGGAGTTACAGGTTCGATCAGCCAAGATATGTCATTGCTATGTGGTGCCCAGTTGCCCCAAACGACATATACTGCTGTCGGGTCCGCGTCGAGGGTATAAGGGAATTCAGGGAAGTAGGCCCACGTGCTCTGAAATGCACGGGTCACCGGATCTGACATTGTGAACCACAAATGTTACCCTGTCGCCGCCTTCGGATTGGACACATGCAGTACACCCACTACTACATTAGCTGGCTGAGTGGGTAGCTGAAATGCACAATCTCTCCATGGCCTGCCCAGAATTGTTGATCAACAAGACCGACTAGGATCTACTATGCTATTCGTATCAAGCCATAATGGGTAAATTCCCTACTACTTAGTATGCGTTATAGTTTGGTGGCAGTAGGATGGATGCATAAGCGTGCGGGAAAAACAACCGGTTCGCGGGGAACGCATGCTAGGTTACCAGGTTACTGACCAATATCAGCTTGACGTAAGACAATCCCGCAATTGTTTCGGAGATAACAAAGCTTCGACACGACGACTTCGTGGGTTGGAAGCTTTGGACATACACTTACAAGACTAATTGTACATACCGAGTCGCCATGTCAGCTTCAACTCCCGCCGCCAAACGCCAAAAGTCCGCTAAGGACGTCCCTTACCACCTCATCTACTGGCCCGGGCTCCCGGGTCGCGGAGAGCACATCCGCCTGGCTCTTGAGGAGGCTGGCGCCGACTACACAGACACCGCCCATATCAACGATGGTGTCAAGGAGGTTCTCGCCCTTATAGATCCGTCTCATACAGGAGACGATACCAATCCTCCGTTCCTCGCTCCTCCGTTCCTCAAACATGGAGATTTCCTACTCAATCAGACCCCCAACATCCTGCTCTACCTGGGGCCAAGACTGGGTCTCGCTCCCAAACCAGGCGACGAGGACGAGGACGGTCTCTACATTGTCAATGGGCTTGCCCTTACGGCCCTTGATGGCCTGAGCAACGAGCCACACGACTGCCACCATCCCATAGCTACCAGGTAAGTCAAGTGCACATGGGTCCAGGTTGCAACGTCAGTCAAGTAAAGTGCCTTGGTATCGCCTCACTGATCACGAAATCAGCTTGTACTACGAGGATCAGAAGGAAGAGAGTTTGCGAAAGAGCAAGGACTACATCGCCAATCGTCTGCCCAAGTTTCTGGGATATTTCCAGCGTGTGCTCAAAAGCAAGACCAGCGGCGGCGGGCCCTGGCTTTATTCTGGGAAGCTGACATACGCGGACCTGGTCCTCTTCCAGGTATGTTAATCGTGGAACGGCTGTCTTTGTGTGAGGACTGACACCGTGACAGTGTGTGGACGGGCTGAAATACATGTTCCCAAAGGCTATGAAGAAGGTCCAGGATTCCGGCGATTATGATAAAGTGTTCACCCTCTACGATGCAGTCAAGGAGAGACCCAACATCAAGAATTACTTGGCCAGTGATAGGAGGCAGAAGTACAGTATGGGTATCTACCGGCAATATCCGGAATTGGATCTGAGTGAGTGAGACCGATGGGTGGGACACATCACGACTACACCGGAGAATCTCGTGCTGAGATGATTACCATGACCACATTCTCTCTCAGTGCCATTGGATGGCGTTGTACACAGTCGCAAAACAGTTCACGTCGGCCCATGATCTCTTCGTTCCCGTTCGTGACGCTCGTGTTGATGTTGGGTGCTGAGTTGCATTGCCAGGGTAGGGTGAATGTTCACTAATTTCTATGAAACCGATCATACTCCGATCAAAGTATCGTTTGGTTCTCTTCAGCATCAAGTGAGCCAGGTGGCGAGTTCTACTACAAGGCAAAAGAGCTGGACTCTTCGTTGTGGATGATGCGGCCGTGGTGCTTCACGACATAGAGGAACGGATATTGTCCGAAGATTTGGGCGAACTGTCGGCATTTACCTGGGCGTGTGCTCATCCGACGTTTACCAAGAGCGGACCGCAACTGCAATGTCGAAAGTGCGGTATCCAACCTGTCGTGTATGCAATCCCGCAAAACAGGATTCATGGCACAAAGCGGCGATGTTTAGCCGGACTGGCCGGAGTGATGCCCTTGGGATTCAATCTCCAGATCCGGAGGGCAGGCGATAATATGGGGATGTGGGGATGCCCCCATCGTGGGTCTGGCATGTTCGTCCCATGCAACAACGTTCAGCCGGGCGTTTCCCCGCCTTTACTGTGGTCACTTCTCCAGTTTCCGGTGAACTGACCATGGAATGGGGATGATGGAGTGTCCACAGCGGGTCCGCACCCTCGTCACGAGGCTCTCGGCCCGAATGCTTCTAAGCTGCAGGGCATGAGCCCATGGGGTTGGGTGGGTCTTGTCCGGCCCAAATTGATGGAATGACGCTTGAAGAACTCACAGTGATCGCCAGGCACCTCGCAAAGAAATCTCATCTTTCTTGGTTGAGCTACTGTGCGTACGGTCCCCCGATTCGTTCAGGGAATCAAGCAATTATTCCGCAAGCTGCCAAGGAGGACCTAGCGGCGGCCCTCGCATCTCTTGGCGCAGAGCCTCACGATGGAATCAATGATGGATCACAGTGCCACATCGATCACCGCTCCAGGAGTACTTACAACGGCGGTGTGTATAGGGGGATTCTCACCGGCCAGCCCATCCAAGTCATATCGTAGCCAACATCTTTTGCTTTCTCCAAGGACCTCTCCAGGCCACTACAACGTTATGATGGAGCTGTAATCCAAAGGTGGGACTCCATATCAGCTGACAGTCGCCCGTCATGTCCCCCGCGATTCTGGAAAGTCTCCACGCCGTCCGAAATGTCGCCGGCGGCCGTGCATGTCTTTCTATCAGGGATGAGTTCACGTTTGGCTCGACTGCAAGGACGGCGGACTGTGCCCGAGCAGGACGACGTGCACTTCCGGCAACTATGAGCCGTCTGCAAAGAGGGGCCCATAATCATGTATCCGTCCTTGGAAAGCGTCATGACGCAGAGCATGACATAGTGTGATAGCACTGTCACCTTGTATAAATAACGCAGAGGAGCTCCCACCTGGCAATAGAGAAGACACACCTCAGCAGTGGTGCCTTTGACAACCCTCCAGCATCATGCAGACCTTCACCTCCTCTCTGCTTCTCGCGGCAGCGGGCTCAACACTCGCGTGGGAGGTTGGCAACACGGATTATTCTCATGATGGGAATTATGGGGCTCCTTTCCCAGATACAACCTACCCCGGATTTGAGTCGGCGAACCCTGTGGCGATTGCAGGTAGTCAGAGCTTCCAAGTTAGCCCACCGAAATACCCTTCACCATGTAAGTCGAACTTGAGCGCTGTATTTCAGGTGTAGCAACAACATGATAGCAGTACAAAGGCAAATATGCTAATGGCTTGTTACATCAGGGGGCGAAGGATTAGGTGACTGGGCCGCGTCTTATGAGAAAGCGCGTGCCTTTGTTAGCCAACTAACGCTCGCTGAGAAGGTCAACTTGACCACGGGAACCGGATGGGAAACAGACCTCTGCGTTGGACAAACGGGCTCCATCCCTCGGCTAGGATTCCGTGCCATGTGTCTTCAGGACTCTCCAGTCGGCGTGCGAGATTCTGATTTCAACTCTGTGTTCCCAGCGGGCGTGAACGTTGCCGCAACCTGGGATCGAGACTTGGCCTACGCCCGTGGCCAAGCCATGGGTGAAGAGCACAAAGGCAAGGGCTCAGATATGCAGCTGGGCCCTGTTGCTGGCCCTCTCGGTCGTGCGCCCGAGGGAGGCAGGAACTGGGAAGGCTTCAGCCCTGATCCAGTGCTCACTGGTCAAATGTTTGCCGAGTCTATCAAGGGAATTCAGTCGGCTGGAATCGTGAGCTCTACCTTGACCTTACGGATGAAGTCCATGGAGAGTCGCTGACAGAGTCCGCAACAGATGACCTCGGCCAAGCATTACATCGCCTACGAACAAGAGCACTTTCGTCAGTTGTCGGATGCTATCACATACGGCTTCAACATCACTGAGTCAAACTCTGCAAACCTGGATGATGTGACGATGCACGAACTCTACCTCTGGCCGTTTGCCGGTAAGTCCACATAGGTGCCCTCGCCCAGCCTGGGCAGTGAATTCGACCATCGGCCATTCTTGCATCCGTGTGGCTCTTCAGAGACAGAATACTAATATTCGATGACAGACGGAGTGAAAGCCGGCGCTACGTCCATCATGTGCTCCTACAACCAAGTCAATAACAGTCAGTCATGCCAGAACTCATATACGCTCAATTACCTATTGAAGGGAGAGCTCGGATTCCAAGGCTTTGTTGTCTCGGACTGGATCGGTACACATAGCGGAGTGTCTTCAGTGCTCGCAGGTCTTGACATGACAATGCCCGGTGACACCGACAACGATAGTGGTCGATCGTACTTTGGCGGTGCGTGTCTTTCCCTTTCCTCTTTATATTTGTGGAACATGGCTGATCTGTACACAGCCAACCTCACGATTGCAGTGCTCAATGGAACGGTTCCTCAGTGGCGTATCGATGATATGGCTGTGAGGATCATGGCTGGATTCTTCTACGTGGACCTTCCGATCGAGCGTGATCCCATCAACTTTTCCTCATGGACCACGGATACCTACGGGTACGAGCATTATTACAACAACCAAGGCGCGTGGACGCAGGTCAACCAACATGTGGATGTCCGAGGCAACCACTCCTCCCTGATCCGCTCGCTAGGCGCCGCTAGCACCGTTCTCCTAAAGAATACTGGCGCACTTCCACTCACGGGCACCGAGCAGTTGACAGCTGTCTTTGGCGAAGATGCCGGTGCCAATATTAACGGCCCTAATTACTGCTCGGACAGAGGCTGCGACAACGGTACATTGGGTATGGCGTGGGGCTCGGGCTCTTCCAACTTCGCCTACCTAGTGACACCCGATACTGCCATCCAGAACGAGGTTCTCGCGAATGGAGGCAGCTATGAGTCAGCGCTTGACAACTGGGATCTGGACACCATGTCTGCTCTTGCTCGTCGTGCGCAGGAAGTCTCTGGTGTCTGCCTCGTCTTCGCCAACAGCAATTCCGGCGAGGGCTACATCGTCGTGGACAGTACGTGCTATTCCGCTGAAAAATTGATGAGATGCCTACTGACGTTGTCCAGGTAACATGGGAGACCGCAACAACTTGACACTTTGGCAGAACGGTGATGCTGCCATCGAGGCTGTGGCCGCTGAGTGCAACAACACAGTTCTTGTCATCCACTCTACTGGCCCCGTCATCCTCGACAGCTACGCGGCCAACCCTAATATCACGGCTATCCTTTGGGCTGGTGTGCCTGGCCAGGAGAGTGGCAACTCTATTGTCGACGTGCTCTTCGGCCGCGTCAATCCTAGTGCCAAGCTGCCCTTCACCATCGCAGCCAACCGTACCGACTATGGCACTGACCTCCTGTACACGCCCAACGAACTGGTGCCCCAGGTGAACTTCCAGGAGGGCGTCTTTATCGACTATCGTTCGTTTGATCTCCACAACCAAACGCCCACCTATCCTTTCGGCTTCGGTCTGAGTTACACTACCTTTGAGTACAGTAACCTGCAGGTTGAAAAGTTTACCAACGTCTCCGCCTACACTCCTTTTACGGGCTACACTTCGCCAGCAAAGACGTACGGCAATTACAGCATGGACCCTGCCGACTACCTCTTCCCGGAGGCCATCGCCGACAACAAGATTGAGTACTATCTCTACCCCTGGCTCAACAGCACTGATCTTGAAGCTTCCGCCGATGACCGCGACTACGGCCTGTCGGACTTCATTCCCGACCGTGCTCACAACAGCTCTGCGCAGCCCATTCCCAAGGCCGGCGGCGCCCCCGGCGGCAACCCCCGCCTGTACGACGTGCTGTACCGCGTAACGGCGTCGGTGACGAACACGGGCTCTGTCGCTGGTGACGAGGTGGCCCAGTTGTATGTGTCGAGGGGTGGGCCATATGACCCTGTGCGCGAGCTGCGCGGGTTTGAGAAGTTGCGCGAAATGCAGCCGAATGAGACCAGGACGTTTACCGTGGATATCACGAGACGGGATATCAGTTCGTGGTCAACAGTCGAGCAGGATTGGTTTGTGAGGAATTCGACCAAGACGGTGTGGGTCGGGGCGTCTTCGAGGGATCTGCCTCTGAGCCAAGTTCTTGCGTAAGAGTGGAACGAAGTAATGATGGTGACGCTTTCACTGTATATATGCGATGAAGGATATCAAAGATGTCACATAATTAGTTAATGAGAATGACACCAATCTTCACAACGTGTCCTGGAAGAATCTTGTCATGGGCCCAAGGCTCTCTTGTTTTGAGCATGAGTACTGTCTAACAAATGAACTTTCCGGGAATATACCTTAACATTGGCAACGTGGAAGTGGATGGATTGGCAGCGAGAGTCGAAGACAGCCCCTGATGTGATTTGATTTGTCGGAGGTACCACGAAGTACTGTTCTTGTCTCGTTGTCAAGCTGTCAATCTTCGCAGTCGCGTTGATGAACATTGTAAGGCTCATTGTTTGGCCCGCACGTGGGAGGGGAAAAGCGCAGAGGCGGCAGGTGGTAGAAAATAACCAACGAAACTTTTCTCGGAAATATAGAATTTTTTTAGTAATCATGCAAACCTGTACACCATCTGTTCCAGTACCAGGGTCATGTACAAGGTATCTCGTCCTATAATGCATCTCTCGTCCAGGCCATGAGCCCTCGGCCAATACCGCTGTTGAAGCAACGCCAATCCCCACCCAGTGCTCCCAGACCCGAAGACGGGTTTATATCCACTACATAGGCCAGACAATTATGTTAAAAAGAAATGCAAGAGGATCGTGTGACTCGGTCACAGTCTAAACGGACAGATCCTCACCCCACAGCTCCTTGGCAATCTCGACCTCGAGCCGGACCTTGGCCCACTGCTCCTCCACGGAGAGGTCGTTGCCCTCCATGGTGCTGCTGAAACCACACTGGTGGGACAAGCAGAGCTGGTCCAGTCCCTTGGGGCAGTACGTAGCGGCCTCCTTGACGCGGCGAATGATCTGCTCCTTGTCGTCCAGCTGCGGCGTCTTGCTGCTCATGACGCCCAGCACCACCACCTTGCCCTCGGGCAAGTGCCGCAGCGGGCTGAAATCCCCGGAACGCGCATCGTCGTACTCGAGGAAGTACACGTCGACATCCAGCTTCTTGAACAGCGTCTCGGCCACGGGCTCGTAGCCACCCTGCGCGAACCACTGACTCCGGTAGTTGCCACGGCAGAGGTGGATGCCAATGGTCATGTCCTTGGGCCGCTTGGCAATGGCGCCGTTGATGAGCTTGGCGTACTGCTCGGCCAGCTGGGCGGGGTCCTCGCCGTGGCGGGCGGCGGCCTCCTTGCGCATCTGGTCGTCGCAGAGATAGGCCAGGTTGGTGTCGTCGAGCTGGACGAAACGGCAACCGGCGGCGTACAGGTCCGCGATTTCCTCCTGGTAGACGCGCACCAGATCGTCAAAGAAGGGCTCCAAGGTCGGATAGGCGGTCTTGTCGATGGTCTCACGGCCGCCACGGAAGTGGACCATGGTTGGCGACGGGATACAGACCTTGGCGGTGGTCTTACCGGTCTGGCCCAGGGCCTCGATCTGCGCCGCGAGGAACTTGTAGTCATCGACCTGGATGGGCTTGGGGTGACCAAGCTTGCCGGTCACGACGAGGCGTGGGGGCGACTTCATGCCGACCTTTGTGATGTTGGTCGAGTTTACATAGCCGGCCTGCTCGACTCCATCGAGGTGCACGCAGAAGTCGATGTGCTTCAAATCTTTCGTGGTCAGTGGTTTGAAGTTGATCTAGCTCAGGGCATACATTTGTGGACGCGCATTCTCATGAGATACGTCTCAAGACACTCTCAAGAACCCCACCCCTTGGGAGTAATGTCACCCAAGACTGGTCTCGAGACACCTCTCATGAATCCTGCTACGACGCCATTACCTGGAGGAGGGGGAAAAAATGGGAAACTGAAAGGGTACCAACAAAGTAAGCGCGGCGGAACTCTCCATCCGTAACGGAGCGAATACCATTTTCGACCTGGCTTTTGACGACGGCGGCGACATGCTCATCCTCAACCTCACGCAGCTTGGCGGGGGTGATCTTGCCGTCTGCGGCATCGTTACGGGTGTCGAGGACGGCTTTGGGCCGTAGGAACGAGCCCACCTGGTCGGCACGGTAAACTCCTGGCGGCAGAGGCATGATGATACGTGGAGGGAAGGGGGGTGTGAGGACTGATGAAAGCGCGTGAGCGTGAAAGGGCGTCAATGGGGTATGAGTGCGTCGGCAGTGCTCAAGGTAAGCTAAGAGGGACGATCCGGCGCAAGTTCAAGTGTCGGGAATGGACTAGATGAACATGCAGAGTTTTATTTGACGAGGATAGCGATACTGTTGTGTTCTATCTGGCCGATGTAGGAAGAAGAAGTATATCAAAACTCCCCACAACCATCCATTTATTATGGCCTTGTCATCCCATGGGTCTCAAGTCCGAGGAAATCGGCTTGTGACGACAGGGTTTTTAGGGCGTTCTATGGTAGTCTTTTCGGCATTCGCAGTAGTAACGCTGTGAAGGCTACTCATATTTCTCGGCCCGCACGTAGACTTGTTCAGGTGCCCAATTTCACCCGGGAGATTCCCAATTGACACAGACACCTTGGCCAAACAACGCTGCCTCTTGGGGAAAGCCCCAATCCGACGACTTCATGACTCTCCGTCGCTGGCTGCCCCATTTGTAGCGAAGATGGGACTCACCGACGGGACAGCGGCGCTACTATGCGGGGTGGAGTACCTCTGCATAGCACTCTGTCGCGGGATATCTTATATCCGCCTCACCAACCGCGTTGGGCAAAATGGCTGAGAGTATGCAAAAGACAGTGCAACCCCGCGCTGGGTAGAATTGGGTTGTCCTCCAAAACTCCACTGAACGGTGGGTCTTTGCTAGGAAGGGCTCTTGCAGTATCGGACCTGTAGCGGTCGTAGACACTGCAAGTTGCGTATCATTCGAAACACAATAGTAACATGATACTATAATGAAGTCTCAAGTGCAGAGACAAACTACATGTTTCCCCCAAAGGCGGCACCAGAGGAGTTGTCAAGGCTTTTTACAAGTAGTCGAATTGGACTGAATGACTGACTGACAGACTGCCTTGCTAGGTCGTTATCTGAATATCTACACGACGTCGCTATTGGCGGCGAGGCCAGGCTTGTGTCAGTCTTGCTTGTACTGTACTTCCTTTTCTTCGGTCCATTGCGACACGTGAACAGGACCTGGCTGTTTATTCGAGCTCGAGGCCCGACCTTGAAAAGGCGGCACGGGCGGGTGTCGCCGAAGGAAGCACGGCAGCTGCAGTGGCACGCCGGGACCGGGAGTGAAAAGCTCCACTCCGGATGTTTGGGAAACTGTGACAAAGGATCCGCCCTCCGGTCTCCGGCATCCGGCTGCATCCGGCCGTTCTTTTATTCTTATTTTGATGTCGTTGGGAGAAGGACTGTGACGGAGGATAAAAAGTGTGGAGTGCACTCTCTCGCTCGTGTGCCGTCACTTGTGTGCATTGAGGTGGTCAAGTCTTCAAGCCATGGTACAGTACCAGTGACCAGTCCCGTCGTCCACTAGCTGATTTGAGGCCCTACTGTGTAATGGTCCTATGGTAGTGAGTAGATACTGTACAGTGCATCATCAATCTTGGTGGGTCGTGAAACACTGTTCATGCCTCCCGCAAGAAGGTGTAACTCAGCATGTACTTGGCCAAAACTCAGTCTGTTATAGAGGCGTGGAGGGCTCAACTGTGTACTACGTAAGACAGGATGACGATCAAATGGGCCAACAATTCTTGATGATGGCTCTTTCATTGGAAAGCTGGACGAGCATCATGACAACATCTGTCGATCGAGGGAGACGGCTACCGGCAAGCTTCTTGAAGGAGATGAGAGACACAGGAACAAGAGACGAGGTTGCGTTCCGAATGATTGGCATTGCTATTTTGAGACTGAAACGTGGATCTCGTGTCTGGCGATTCGCGGGGGGGTGGGGGGTGCTTAGGTTGGCTGCGGGCCATTCCAATGGGTCGCGGGTCTGAAAAGGGTCTGAAAAGGGTCTGAAAGGGTCTGGCGGTTATTACTGTGGTAGCCGCGAATGTTTCATGACAGGGACCACTGTCTAGCCTCGTGGTGGCGATCTAGGTACCAGAGTACCAAAGTACTTGAGTACATAGTCCACGTAGCACGTCTGGATACGAACAAAAGACAGCCCAGGCGCATGATGGGCACTGAATATCATACTCTCATCAAGATAGTACGGTAGGTACCGTGCAAAGCAAAAAACGTTGAGAGTGGGATCGTCCCAATTCTGCTTGCAGAGGGATACGATCGAATTAATGAAACCCAAAAAATAGAAGTCAAAAAAGTTTTTTAAAAAAAAAAAAAAAAAAAAAAAGAATAAGCTGTGCAGCTGCAGTGCAGTAAGTAAAAGGATGGGACGAATGCACTGGGATTATGTACAGTATCTTGTTTTCCAAATGGTCGGGACGGCCATAAAGTATTAGACGGGTGGCGGGTGGGCTTGCACACACACACACACACACACACACACACACACATGCATGCAATGCATATGCATCTGATTTTAACCTTCTCACCGTTACCTAACCATGCAGCCATGTAAAGTTCCTATCTTGTAAGCCACCTGTTCATTAACCAGCTTCGGTAGGTACCTAGATAGGTAGGCACCCAAGACTGTAGGTTTGGTTGCACTCACCTCCTGGTGGGTGGGGTTGGGGGGGTGACTATCATGGTAATGAATGCAGTACTGTGTAGATCACGGCATCGATAGAAAAGCAAGACAAGAGCAGACTTGCGACTAGCGACTTGTCAAGAGAGCATTACGAAACTTTCCCAATACATTGCGTGGTTGATATTCAGGGGAGGCGGGTGGCTGAGTCTTTTTTCATCTCATCAGAGATCTTGGTTGTGAATTGCAGGGCGTTGCGTACGTTACCAGTTGACACACTACCCTATTTCCCCGTCCTTTACCGAGATAGCCCATCGGGGGGTTGGGCTAGAAGTCGCTGCCACTGGCTGGACCTTGGCAATCTCTCCAGGGCCTCTAGGCCAGCCTGAACAGCCGACGGCCGGACAAGTCGTGGCAGGTAGGCGCAGGCGGTGGTGGACCCCTGCCCCCCGTATCTCGCCCCCTCCACTTTTCCTTGTCCACCAGTCCACCTGTCCACCAGCACATAGGTACCTACGTCGCATTACTTTCTTGTCCATTAACAAGGTTGCTGCTGGTCCGCCAACCACCGTGAGGCTACTCTAACTTTCTTGTCTGGTTGCTGTCTTGTCGTGTGCCTTGTAGCGTTGTCTGTGTCTGTTCTTGAGTTTCGAACTGTGTCTCTGTGCTTTCTTTCCTCTCGCCACGTTCGCTGTCTTATCTATGCTTCTATCCTTCTTTTGCTTCCTCGACTCTTCTGCTCTTGCCTTTGTTGCTATCATCTCTCCTTGACCCCTTCTCCTCCCTGAGACGCACTCTCCCATACATACACACATACCTCAGAGAGGAGACCACATACCATACGCATAGTGCATAACGCGTACGCGCACGCCCAACGCACTTGCGCCCTCCCTAGATTGGCCGCTCGTCTCCCTGTCGTCTGAACTTCGAGAGGTGTCATTCCGGTATCGCCTCCCCTTCTTCCCCCGCCTCCGCCTTGCGTCACATGCTCGGAGCCGCTCGCTGGATACACGAGCACTTTGCGACTTCCGCGACGACATTAGCCCTACAATAACCATAAACATCACAAGACACCTATCGCCATCATGTCCAAGTTTACAAAGAAATTCGATCGCGCCTTTCAATGGGCTGGCGAGAGGATGGGCAATGAGGCCCGCACGGGTACCACCGAGGAGTTCAAGGCCCTCGAGACCGAGATGGCCCTCCGTTTTGATGGTGAGTTGTCATGCTGTCTGGAAACATGCTCGCGTGATCACTATTCTCTGACCCAGTCTCTTCCCGCCAGGCATGGTCAAACTCCAGACCACTATGAATGCGTACATTAAGTGGCTTGCCCACCGTGACAACCTGGTTGGCGAGAAAGGCGTACCAACTGCTGTCATGGGCCGTACCTTGATCGCTCATGGCGAGGATTTCGATCACAATTCGCAGTTTGGCAATTGCCTCATAGAGATGGGTCGCTCCAACGACCAGCTCGCAACGATCCAGGAGCAGTATACCAATGATGCCACCAAATACTGGGCCGACTCCCTCGAGAGGTCTGTCGCCATGATGAAGGAATACCAGGTAAGGCAACCTCTTGGTTTTTTTTAAATATGCGCACCAGGCAAGAAAACCATACTAATCAGCATTCTTCTTCTTCACCAGGCTGCCCGTAAGAAGCTCGAATCCCGCCGTCTCGCCCTGGACGCCTCGACCACCAAGATGCAAAAGGCCAAGCGCGACGACTTTCGCCTCGAGGAAGAGCTGCGCACCGCAAAAGCCAAGTACGAAGAAGCAAATGAGGATGTCTTTCGGCGCATGCAAGACATTCAGGACGCCGAGGCCGACTCCATCCGCGACCTGACGCGCTTCCTCGACAGCGAGCTCGACTACCATGAGCGCTGCGCCGAGGTCCTGCGCCAGACCCGCGCCAACTGGACCGCCGATGCCGCTGGCTCACCTGTCGACTCCTATGGTGGCTCGCGCAGGCCCTCTGCCCGCAGTCGCTCCAACACTGCCCAGGGGCCCAGCGCCCTCCACCGCAGCACCAGCTACAGCTACGAACAAGCCGCTGCCTCTACCCCGACATACGAGGAGCCCGACGAGCTTCCCAACACACACATGCGTGTGCCTATCCGCTCGCAGTCCCGTATCAGCAACGCTAGCGCAGCTTCCTCGGGCGGCGCAACGCGTGACCGCTCGCCCGCCCCGCAACCGCTGCGGCCGACCGTCTCGCGCTCTAGCACGTACTCGCTCTCGCGCACGCCCTCGGCTGGCCTCAGCGTCGTGCCACCGCCCGCCATGAACAATGTGGCCTCGCTCCGGGGCCAATTGCGTCCCACCGCCCGCCCTGCCGCGATGGATGTTTTTCGGGATGATGACGATACGGAAAGTAGCGATACACCTCCTGGTAGCGCAAGTCCTGCCACGAGTTACAGTAATTCAAGCCGGACAAATTTGAGCAATGGTGCCGGTGCATTGGGAAAGAAAGCACCGCCACCACCACCGAATCGCTCCAAGAAGCCCCCACCACCGGTGCCAAACAGGAGAGAGCGGGAGGTTTAAGAGACGAAGCCTTTGGCGGCGAGCGCCTATGGAAGAATGAGCCATGGTGCCAATGAGGTCGTTTGTCGAACAAGCAACAGTGATGATGTTGTTTTGTGGGTGAAAATTGGGTATTGTTGCACCGAGTTTTGGAATCCTTAGAAAGTTGGCCGGCGTTGCAGGGGCAGGGCGGGTTTATCATTGTAGTTGGGAACAAACAAAATCGGCGTTGCGGTTGGGACTTGTGGTGCCAGAGTCGTTGTGCCCTAGACTGTGTATCGTTCGCCTTTGGGACGTGGTAGACATGGGCAATGAATGGAAATGGCCTGGGCTGGCTTTGGGCCTACCTTTCTAGCAGAATTGACAATCTTCCCGTAACCACTTGCGTCTGTCTTTGTAGCACAATGCATCTTTTTCTCTTACCCAAAGAAGCCATACTGTATTGCCTTCTCCATGATGGGGAGTTCTCCTCCCTCCCTGTACTGAACTGAATCGCTTTGCTACGCAAAGTCATGGGTATCTTTGTCTAGTTATTCTTCACTATCCGCGGCTGTCCGGCGAGTCCCAAATGGCCGTTTAGCCCTGCGACATTCAAAGTGCGCCGGGCCTTGCTCTTATTCACAGCGCTGGTCCAAACGGATCCTCAGCAGCCACCTTGCGTCTCTTGGCCTCACGGTCTGCATCGTTCTTTGCCTGATCTGCTCCCGCACCGCCAAAGACATCATCATCCGCCACAGCCCTGCCACCCGCGCCACCAGCTTCCTTCTCCCGAAACTCGAGCCGCTTCTTGTGCAGCGCGATCAGGTCGAACCTGTCCGGGTCCCGGCACTTCCTCAACTTCTTGGTGAGTGGTTTGAATTGATTGTTCGCCTCGGGCTATTCATGAGTAGTGTCAGTAGTTGATTACATCTCCATGCGGGGCCGGTCGTTGGGAAATATTCAGAAATCAACAAGACGCACGGTTGTCCAGAAACTCTCGAAGCGCTCCACCGGCTCCTGTAGCAACATATCCTTGCACGCTTGCACCGTCTCGAGGGTCTTCTTCTTGATGTGCAATCCGATGATCCTCTCCATTTCGCGTGGCGTATGTTTCCCGTTTGCGCTGTCGGGTCCGCTGGCAGCCTGGGGAAGGCCCGAAAAGGTAGCTTCAATCATGCGCTCGGCCAGGTCCGGGTCTGCAATGGAGAGGGCGGCGAGCATAATTTGGCTGGGCGTGTAGTGGAAGTAGGCATCCGTGACGATGGGGCTGAACTTGAGGATAGTGCGAGTCCTCTTGTGGGCCTTCTCAATTTTAGTCTCCTGTGGTTGTCGTAGGCTTGGTTAGAAGTCATCTTTCCATTTATGTTAACAGCAAAGAGTATATAGTTCAGGGCTGCCTACATCAAGATCGCCAAACGACCGCAGCTGCATGATGGCCCCCTCAAGAGCGCGAAAGGGATGCCGAACGTCAAAGGCAAAGCGAATGCCCTGACACAACAGGAACTCGCCAGCCAGAATCTCCTCGCCCGTCGTCTTGGGAAACTTGTCGGCGATCGTCTTGACACGGGGGTAGTAATTCTCGGCCTTTGCGCCAAAGAAGACGCAGGTCTTGAGCATCTTGGTGGGCGGATAGGTCATGACGCTATGTGTGAGGTAGAAGCGACGCAGGAAGATGGCGGCGGTGGCGCGTATCTCGGTCGGCAGGCCGCAGAACTCGGCAGCGCGCAGCGTCTCGACAGTGTAGTACCGTAGGAGCTGTTCCTCCTCAGTCGGGGTGAGGAAGTCAGGCAAGGGAGAGGGGCCAGAGGGGCCAGAGGAGCCAGCACCCGCGGCACCGGGGGCCGAGACGAAGTCGTTGTTGGGGATATCGGCGGGCGCGGTAGCGGTGCTCACAACGGGGATCGGTGTGTTGGCTCCGGAGGGGTTGGCGGAGGCGGAGGACGACGACGATGGCGCGGATGAAAGGCGCTCGCTGATAGCGGTTTTAGCGAGACTGTTGGTTTTGGAACGCGTGTCGGCGAGCTGGGCGGGGGTGAAAGACCACTCTCGGAATTGGGAGGATGCGCGATACCGCTCGTCTTCGGTGGCCATGATGTGGTGGGTTGGGTTCGGCAGTGGCAGAGTGGAAGAGCGGAAGAGTGGAAGAGTAGGCTTCCTCAGCCTCCTTTCTCTTGGCAGACCATTGGCTGCTCCTGACTTGGATTGGTCAGGCCAGGTCAAAGCAGAGCTGGTGCTAACCTTGGTTGCAACAAGAAGAAAGTAGAAATGGACCCTGAAAAGCTGAGGAAAGCTATGAAAGCTTGTGAAAGTACAGTGGTGAGCCCTCGGGCACCTGCAGCTCAATCAGGTAGGTACATGTACTTAGGTAGCTGGGTAGGTACCACTGCGGGTACTCCCGCAGTAGAGTAGTATTATGTCAGCTGTGCAACTAAGAATGTCAACTAATCAGACAACAAAGACTTCTCAAGCTGGAGGGAGGTTTACAAACATCACAAAGGAGAAGCCTGTACTAAGTGATGATACAATAGGTGAATTCAATGCTGATATCATGATAATGGCGAGGATCTATCTCTATATAATCTTACAAGTAGCCTGCCCTGAACGTAATGTAATACACAAACGCTGTCCCGAAAGCCCAAAACAAAAAGACCCAACAAAGCCAAACAGAAAAACATCAAGAACATTCGCTAAAACGTCCAAACTCCTTGATAATGCATTCGCTTTCCATGCTCATTGAATGACCCCTCCAAATGCCAGCCTGGGCAAACGACCCGAGCTTAAGATTCAAGCTCAAACTAAGCCATCACAACCGGCTTCGCCTTAGACTTGACGACCGACCCAACAAAAGCACCAGGAATGTAGTTTGTGCCATTGTCCAGCTGGAACCGGGCCAGGCCAGGCGCGCCGAATGACCATCCCAGCTGCGAAGTGACCAAAATGGTGGCATTGGTCGTGGGGACCTCCTGCTGAGGGAAGAAGATGCCATCATTCGTCAGCAAGTACTGGTCGCTGCCCTTGAAATCCATCTTTTGGATGATGGTAAACACCTTCTCTGCCACAGAAGCATCAGTGCCGTTGGCTGTGATGTTGGGCACATTGGTGGAGAACCATTGCTCAATGAAATCCTGTCCAACAGTTCCTAGGGCATCTCTCTTAGGGAGACTGACCATGCCGTTCAGCTTGAGGCTGCCATCAGCAGTGACATTCGCCGTCTGGTAGGCTGGGCTGGTGGGCCAGTTGAGGATGGAGTCCAGGTTGGCCGAGTCGGGGTAGAATGTCCGGCCAGCTTCAGTGCGGCGGGCGGTAGAGGTGTAGATGAAAGAGTAGTCGCCCTTGGCCTCGCAAACTTCAAACAACCGATCATATCTCTCGGCGAGGGTGGCGCGCGGCTTGTCAGCGGGCATGAGCTCCTCAGTGATAGCGCCGTATAGTCCCCAGAAGAAGTTGCCCTCGCTCTCGACGAAGCGACGATCGAGTGAGGCCATGGAGGTGAAGACGGAACGCTCGTATGCGGCGTTTTGAGTGCGGTCCAGGCCAAGCTCCACCAAGGCGTCGACGTTGCGCATCTCGACCCGCATATCAAAGTCGTTGAGTCCCGTGGCAGTCATGTAAGCCTGCTCGAGGCTTGAAACCCTGTTGAAGAACTTGGTCTCCTTCGCTGAGGGCTCTTTGACATCGCTAGTCTCATCGTAGCTGGTCAAGTCGCGGTCGGTGAATGTGTATGTCTTGGCGCTGAGAGACTCTTGATATGTCCAGATGGAGTTGATCCATTCCTCCTGGTTGAGATCGGCCATGACAGTCTTGAGAGTTGCCTCGGGAAGGGAGCTCAGATCTGTGCCGTTTGCCAGGATAGACATAGTATCGCGATCTTGGAGGCCGAGAGGGACAATGACCTCGTGGGCAGCACTGAAGATGTTGCCGAGAAGGTTCAACACAATACTCTTCAGAGGCTTCGTTGTAGGAATGCTGAAGCAATCGATCCAAAAAGCCTCTTGTTCCGAGTTGCGCATAGCACTGGCGAGGGAGGGCAAAGTCAAGTTGGACATGAGGAAGCCGTCAAAGAAGGGGTTGGGCAGGCGTCCATCATACCAGCGGTAGGAAATGGCTGTGTAGTTCGGAAAAGTGGCAGCATTCTCGGGTGTCTTGAACAGCTCCGTGATGTACCACTCGCGGCCGTTGAGCATGATTGTACCGTTTACCAAGGCAGGCATGTCGTCTGTTGGCGGCGTGGGCACAACAAGTCGGAGTCGAAGATTGTCAGGGCCGTCGTCGGATCCGTCCTCAGCTACAGTTGCAGGGAGAGCGAGTTCCGTCACGGGGATGAAAGGGTTCACAGTCTCAACTACACCAGAGCCTGAGGATGTCGCAGTTGCAACAGAGGCACCGGCACCACCAGTAGCACCACTGCCACCCAGCAAGCTTGTAGCGACGCCAAAGGCTGAGGTGAGGAAGCCCGTTGGCAGCGCGAAAGACCCTGAGGCTCTGGTTGTAGTTGAAGACAGGCCGCGGTCGGAGTCTGTGGCGGCTGAAGAGCTTGACGCCGGTTTGGACGAAGTTGCAGCAGTAGTCTTGGCTGTAGTCTTAAGTGTAGTCTTAGCTGTGGTCTTAGCTGTGGTCTTGGCTGTGGTCTTCGCCTTCGACGTGCTAGTCGGTTTTGCCACCTGGGTTGTCTTGGACGTGGTGGTTGGCTTTCCCTTTGGGGTCGTCTTCGATGTGGTAGTCGGCTTTGCAACCGGGGTCGTCTTTGACGTTGTGGTTGGCTTTGCTACTGAGGTCGTCTTCGAACTTGTAGTCTTGGAACTTGTCTTTGAAGTTGTTGTTTTCTTGGGAATAGGGGTTGTCTTCTTGGGAGTAGGGGTTGTCTTTTTGGGAGTTGTCTTTGGCTTTGGCTTAGCCTTGGCTGCTTTGACGTTCAAGGCAACCTCTGTCGAATTTGTGGGAACTGTGAAATTTCCACAATCCGGTCCAGAAGGAAGACTGTCGACAATAGACGGGTCGGTCGTACTGTGTCCTCGAGGAATGGTCAAGCCATAGGAAGTGTAAGTCGTAGCTAGCACTAGGCAGCTCTGGATGAGGGCGTGTGTACGCATGGTCAAAGATGTGGAACCTAGGGTAAGTTTGAGAATTCAAAGGCAAACAGACTGGTCGGAATGCATGCGAATGATGATGATGATGCTGTTGGTGATGAATGGAAAAGCACTGATTCCAACAGCGAAGCCAGCCATCTTATACTCAATGACAGATGCATACCTGAGTAGTGAATGGCTATGATGGCATCACTATAACCGTCTATGTCCTCAGCCTTGTGTAATGGAAATAGAGCCTTGCCATCTGTGGGTGTTGTTACTGGTACCGTTCATATGCATGAGACGGCTTCGCCTCGTGAAAGGACTCCACTATGGCTATGGACTTTGGGACGTGCGAGAATTCGCGTATGTGAATGTGCATCCATTTCCGAATATGGACGATGAAATGAACAAGCGTACTTCCCAAAGGTCGAGCTCAAAATGAAACATTCCACATTGCTGACTTTTACCAATTCATTGGTGTTTACAGGATTGTTCTTCTTCACAGGTGTTCAGACTGCGAGTGTGTCTCGATAATGACTTGGCCTTGTAAATCTTCCGCGTAAACAAAACAAAATGCTGATCTGGTCTGTGGGCTATTTTCGGGAAACTATAGCGTCCCGTCTGTGGGTTACCTAGGTAGCGTTTCTCTCGGTACCTTAACCGGGCCCACCTGTCAAGTCGGAATCCCGGCAATCTGTATTCTGACTATCTCTCCCTAGGTTTCGATAGCTAAATCGAGTGGCTCTCTAGCTTCTATGTCATGATCATACTTGGCTTCATGAAGTTTATGAGTAGGTGGCTGAGCTGTGGACCATAGCTCTGAGGTAATCTAGATATTACCTACTTTGGGTAGGTTGAGTCGTTCAAGTCGGCACGACGGCGGTACTTACACTTCGCAGTCGATTGCGAACTGTGGTACATGGTAATCAGATTCAGCATGAACGTTCGGGGATCTCGACAGAGTCTTCCACTCTACAGTGAACATCAGTGTGTTCCTGAAGGTATATATGCAATGGCTCAATGGGGAAGAGATGACTGAAGTCTGCAACATATGCAAGATGCACGTTGCGACAATGAAAATTATCCGTCTTGTGCATGCCCATTGCCGAGTGCCGCAGATCCTGTACAGCACAGGGTTTTTCTCACCTTGATGGATCCAAACCCCCGCTCAAGATCACCGAATAAGTCTTTTCTTGTCCTGTGACTCGTGAGAGGGTACATAGTATGTTCTCGGCGCGTTTTCGTCCGAATTTGGTAAGGCTGTATGGACATGCATTTCATGCATGCCAAGCATTGCGGCTCTACAATGTCCCTTGGGGTCAAGTTAACTGAGCTGATATAGCTTTATTTAGCCTTGAAACAAGCTCTGGTTGCCAACACTGGCACCTACTCGCGCGACCCTATTTTGATGGTTCGCCGCCTGCACTTGTCGAGTCGTAGACAGCTATGCCGCACGTCTGCCATTATGCATAGTTTGGTACATCATGCTGTTCAGATGAACTTCACAGCGGCATATCCCGTGCCTAAACATTGAATGCTCTAAGTTTGGCGTACCTGGGTACCTTGGTATGCAACGATCTGAGGATGTTTCGGTCCGATTATCAATTAGACCATACTGTAGAATGTTGGAAACACAGCCAAATAGAAACTACTTTTCCTCGGGTCCCACATCTCTTCGTGCCCTCTTCATGGGATGGCCACCAGTATCATGTCACACAGCAGCTGTCTGTTGTGCTGCGAATAGTCGTTCACGGCTCCACTGCCAAGGTTCTCGAGGTGGTCCTGGCGCGGGAGTCCCCGAGTCGGTGCAGGACGGCAGCTCCAGACGGCAGGTCCAGACCCCCAGCACAACCTTGGAACTTCTCTACTGCGTACCTAAGTACCTACCAAAGTCTCATCCACCACCTGGGCATGCGTACGGGACCACTAGGTGGTAGGTGCGGGTTTATCAATATCCATCAGACGTGTCAAGTAGATATGCAGCAACTCAAGCTAACAGCGATGAGGACATGACACATATTGATATTATTTTACTTTATTCTCTCAAGGCGATTGCTCCATATCTACCTACTTAGGGAGCTTAATGTGGAGGAAATGGCAAACGACCTCCAAAATATGAACCATGATCAACATGAGTAGTTTAACAAAAGTAAGGGAAATCCTTAGTGTCCATTGACACACCAAAAATCCGAAGACACACGGGCAGAGGTCATTGTCAAGGCTTGCCCTGTCAGAGATCCCGCAAGCGGCGAGATGATGTTGGAACAAGGCAATAGGTCTACCGTACCTTCACTTATGTGAAGAATACGGCCGAACAGCAAGGTCCAAGCGAAACCCCGGCTCTGTGACTCCTTTAATACCCCTTATCTCCTTCCTTGGAAGCGTCGCTCCAAGACGCTCAAGCAGTGAATGGCAAAGCCGTCTTTTCGTTGACAAAGTCTCCTTCGTTGGCAAAAACATCCTCCATAGCCGTCTCCTCCAGCAGTTTCACAGCAGTAGGGTCGCTCTCTTCACATAGTTCAATGACTTGGACAAAAGATCGGTCAATCTTACCAGGCGAAACTGCACGGGGTTTTCCACACCTTCAGATACCTTGATGAGAAGCTCCTTCCCAACTTTCTTCGCAACCCAGCTTTACTTCTTCAAGTCCTTCGGGACGAGAGTATCTATGCGAATGACGCCCTGAATTAATGGAATATGGTCTAACACGTCGTGAGCCTCGATAACTACTGTCATGATCTCATTGACAACGGCGACAAAGTCGTTAGTGGTCGCCAGAATTCTGATACCCGACTCCAGGTTAATTGGTTCTGATTTCTCTACAATGTCGATGCCCTTCTTGATCTTTCTAGAAACGTGATTGGAACGTGCTTGAAGAACGGGGCTCTTGGAAATATTCAGAGTTGAACGATAGTATCGCCGAGTGTCTCAGTATACTTGGTAATGGCTTCAATAGCGTGAACAACGTCCTCCACTCCAAAGTGCTGAGGCTGTTTTGGTTCATTGTGAGCGTGGCTAGCTATCACGCCGCCGGCGAGAAGTGCCCCCATGAAGAGGGTGAGCAAGTTGGGAATATGCATAGCAAATGAAGTGATGAAGAATATGGATTTACTTCTGAGCACGGATGATTTTCAAGGGTGCAGACCAAGGGTTGATATAGAATCACGTTTTGCAAGTGATTTACAGAGCAAACGATGGGAAAAGAGGTTCAGGCAAAAGACGAATAGATCAAATTATCTTATAATGAGGAAGACTCCTATCACAAGTGAGCACACAGAGATGCATGAAGTCTGGTCATCAGACGGTCCGGCGCTTGCAGCATTCGATGGTAGCCGGGTCTTTCCCATGTGATACTACCTGCCTAGGTACCTAGGTATGTAGAGATCGATGTAGTGTACTTCTGGCCAAGTCCAGGGCTTTCATAGCGGCAAACTTGTGTGTTTGCCAGATTCAGGCCGGATCAAGAGACGCGAACTTCATGGGGAGGCCAGGCCTTATTGGAAATGGAAAGTTATGCAGATATGATTCAGTTCATGTGGAAAATACAATTCCGTTTTGTGAGTGGCCTGAGGCTTGTTGACTATCGAGTTGAGCTCCTTCATTAGGAGAAGTGAGTATCACACAATCTTGTAGCGAAAACCAGTGCACACGTGTCGTTTATCACGATCCTGAAATACTGGTGCATGTAATCATCAACAATCGCTGTGAGCTAAGAGGGGAGCCGGACCATGATAGTCTGTCCACAACAACAAAGTGACACGCGGCATCCGTTGCCATTCATGGTATCTCGAGCCAAACCGCGCAATGTGATCGAGGTCAAGTTTGCACACAAGAAATAAAAGAACTCGTCTTTCATATACTGTCCAAATTGACATTCTTGATGACACCGTACATTGCGCCTTCTATTTGTTGACTCAGATTGGTGGACGGCATATGCCTGTGCCCGGGTATCATCGCAGCCAGATTCAACCGAACGCCCCCAGATGCAATCTGTCTAATGTTCAACCATGAGATCGCCTGTCCACATTAGGCCCTTCGCACCCAAATATCTCAGTCCCATCTATCCTCTCATTCCTCTCCAACCGTATTTGATGCGAGACCACCAGCCACTAAGCGTCCGGGCTGGTCACTGTACGAGTCCCTTTCTTCCCATTTTTGGACTGCTTTGTAGATTTTGGACCCGGCTGAGTGGCGTCCTTCTTTACTTCAGACGTCCACGCTGCCTCAATCTCCTTCAATGCACTCAAGACTGGACCGCCTGACTTTTCGGACATGATGGCCTTCTGGTGCTTCGACATGGGCCTGAGCACGTAGTCGGAAACAGTGTTTTGATCCCTTGCTTCGGGACGGCCGATACCGATACGAATCTTTGCCCACCTTGAGTCCCTATAGTCGGTGGGCTTCATGCTTGCCATGATACTTTTGAGACCATTGTGGCCTCGGTGGCTGGTGTCCCACTTTCGAGTCTTGACAATACACATGTCCTCCTCGAGGTCATCGTGCACGACCACTAAGCCTAGAGGCGTCTGGGTGTGGGTCGCCTCTGCGAGGATCTCCTTCCATGCCTTTGCGACCCAGGGCCCCGAGATGTTCATGAGGGTGGGGCATTGGAGTAGGGTGTACTTGGGACCTCTAGAGGCCTGGGTGGCCTTCTTTCCTATGCGCTCAGAGGAAAATGGCGGTTGTTGGTGATCGCACTGTAGCTGTCTCTGTAGGGCTTGCAGAGCATGGTGACCGGCAGAATGCAGGCCGTCGCCATAAGGGGCCGGGTTACCCAGGCTCACGACAAGAAAATGCGGTTCAAAACGGGCAGCTTTGACAGAAGAGTCGTTCGAATCCGTAAATTCATGCCTAGCTGAATCCATGCTGGCTGTGGTGGTGGACATGAGGGCGGTTGCATGCGTTGGCCTCGATCTCGACAATAATTGTGACATGTGTGAGACAGGAAACGTGCATGAGCGCAATATGGCAGGAGAGATGAGTGAAACCGAAGGGGTCAGGCGGCACGAGACCAGGCCTAAATATGCAAAATTGCCATTAGCCATTTTCTAAAGTGGTCTGGCGAGGATTTTTGTTTTTTGTTGTTTGTTTAATGGGCTGGTCCTGAGGCTATTGTCTGCGCTGCGCTGTCAGCCACTGGACTGACAATGCACCCTAGCGGTAGACCGTAATAGCTCACCGGCTGACAAATTCAGATTTTCCCTCGAAGACTGGCAGTTTTTGGGAGGCTGAACGAAGGCAATTGGTTTCTTGATTATGAATGAGTCTTTTCGAGTCATCCGGTAAAGCTGCTCATGTCAGTGCTACAAAGGTCGATAATCGATTAGTGCTGCGCCATAATCACAAGGGTGTGCCGGCTTTCACCATGTGGCTGCCCACCTATCACTGTGCATCAGTGACGTATACTGACCCACTTCGGCCCGCACCGCCACACAACAGGCACGGCCGCCCGTAATTGGGATCCAACGACATGCATCCGCGCATCGTCAGCCAGCCCCAACGAGCGCAACAACTCTCAATCACAAGCAAAGCAGACGGGTCCTCAGTCACCAGCTTGCCAGCGACAACGACATTAATCCTGCATCGCTCAAGCCGCCTACCCATCTGTCGCCTGTCCGAGCCGCGATCCCCCCTATCGACCGCCTCTAACAGCCTTACCCACCCGAACAAACAGACCTACTCCTGCATCACCACCATCACGATTTGCCCAACATGTCGTGGGCAGGTATGTCCTCGTTGTACCGCCATTCAGCTACACAATGGCTGACTGGAAACCTCGTGCTGACAAACTGCTTCCGCAGGGTTCAAGAAGAATGTGAACCGCGCAACGACGCAGGTCATGATGAAAACGGGTCCGTCTGCCCCTTCCCCCAGGGTCCTCTTACAACGATTGTATTGCCTGACTCCAGAATATAGGTCATGTCGAGAAGACCAATGATCGCGATTACGAAGTCGAAGAACGGTACGACCCGCCCTATCCCGTCCAGTCTCCTGCCCGATGTGCCGATTCACTGTCCCTCACGTTGTCCAACAACTTCCAACCAAGTTCTGACGAAATCACAGGCGCTTCCGCACCATGGAGACGGCGTCCTTGAGGCTACAAAAGGAGGCAAAGGGTTACTTGGATTCTCTCAGAGGTTCGCATCCGCCCACCTCCCCCCCTCCGCTGTTCCCTTGGCCTGATGGCCCGTTTGTCTCACCAGCCACATTTCTATAGCAATGACCGCCTCGCAAATGCGCATCGCTGAGACCATCGACGCGTTCTATGGGGACGCCGGTGCCAAAGATGGTGTCAGCAGGAGCTACAAACAGGCCGTCGAGGACCTAGATGCAGAGACCATAAAAGCCCTTGACGGGCCATATCGGTACGCCGCGGGTGCACGCCGTGAACGTTTCCTGATGACTGAGCACTGACTATGATCTCTTGACAGGACCACCGTGCTAGAGCCTATCTCGAGATTCTGTGCCTACTTTCCCGACGTAAACGAATGTATGTCCACGGAATTGTCTTTCTATAGCCGTTCCCGGTTCTGATGCTGACTAGAATTGCCATTTGCAGGTATCAAGAAGCGCAGTCACAAGCTGCTCGACTATGACGCCCTGCGCGCTAAGGTCAAGCGCCTTGTCGACAAGCCCGACAAGGATGTGACCAAATTGCCCCGTGCCGAGAAGGAACAGGACATGGCCAAGGCTGCCTACGAGCAGCTCAACGAACAGCTCTGCACTGAGCTGCCTCAGCTCATTGACCTGCGTGTTCCCTATCTCGACCCATCCTTTGAAGCCCTTGTCAAGATTCAGCTACGCTTTTGCGCCGAGGCCTACAGCCGCATGGCCCAGGTTCAACAGTATCTTGATGCGGAGACAAGAGATCAGTACGCCCAGGGCCATCTCGACTCACGTGTCGAACAGGTCTTACAGGAAATTCGGGAGCTGAGCATTAGTGGTACTGTTTAAAACTTATCGTTACATTGTGGCCGGTAAAGCCACACCAAATTCGTGGGGCCGGCGTTCATCGTTCTATTTCCAGATGCGTTCTCAGCGTTGATGAAGGCTGAATCATCCAAAGGAGCATCTCGTGTGTTCAATCCATAAATCCTACCCGCAGAGCTAGGGACGACATTAGTCGAGGGAGGGTGATGCATTAGTGGCCCTCATATACCCTGCCCTCTTATAGCTTGCCCTCTGTGTCAATTTGGCAAAATTAATCAATGCAACCTGCTGATTCTTGAACATGAGACATGTTTGCTAGCATGAACTGTGACGTTGTTCTTTGGTGCTCTTTGCGATGTGTCATTAAAGGTAACGATGACCGGGGCCTGAAAGAGTCTCAACATTTTCTTCCACACCATGGCCAGCACGTGGTATCATTCGTAAGCATGCAAAATTGCGAGTCTCAATCGCGAATGCACTCCTTCCTCCAAGGGCTTGCCTAGGAGGTAGATATGTGCCTCACAGTGTTGGACCAAATTGTAGGAAACTGATCAGTGGTCACAAGTTCACAGAGGTTCCTCATCAGTTATGTTGCATGCAGAAAAGGCTAGTCATCCGCTTTGCTTTCAGCCACCGACTGGCGTGACATGCAGTGGGAAACATCGCGCCTGGCTCCCATGTACTAGGCAATACTTACTAAAAATTTCCCCAAATCCCAAACCCCTCCATAAGACCGACATGCTTCTTAAATTGTGTCGGCTTCACGACCTGGGGAGGTATAGAGCTTCATACCGTCGCATGCAGGGTGCATGATGCTAGCTTCTGCCAAGCGATGTGGTCAAACGGGGTTTGCAGAGGCCGTACTGTATCTGTATTGTACAAGTGTTAATTTGTATGCAAGGCCTTGGACTAGCGAAGCAAACTCGTCAGATCTTCAGATCCTGCTGCTACGGTGCGCAGATGGTCAATTTTTCCGGGAACGGTCATCGGTAAGAAGGTGTGTTGTACGCTAAGCTCTGTTATGAGCAGTCTATCAACTGGCCACACAACTCAATCTTGAGGATAATCTTTTCACCTGGTGATCTCCGGTCCCAGACTGAGCAGGAGGCAGGTTGGACATCTTGTGGCTGACAAGCACGACTTGACAGCCTGCCCAGGTGGACATGGGATACAGACAGCTCACTTTCCTGGACTCGCGATTCTAAGATGAGTTTGGGCCTCAAACAGGCACGGATTATTGGTCAACAGGGCCTGCTCTAGATATTGTACTGTACTTACAGTACAAGCACAATGCATTCCGATGTCCTGCTTTGTAGGCAACGCGCTTTATCGGTGCAATCTGCCTCCTTAGGTCGGCCAAGATCCTTCATGTTATGCCTGGCGTTGGTCTCCTACCAAAGTGTTAAGCTTCGAGTTCACTGCCTTATAGAACATCGGGCATGCTTCTATTGGCGTGGCGTGGCGTGGCGTGGCGTGACGTGGCGTGTTGTCGTTTCTTCATATTAAACAGTCTGCATCGTTCGCTGTCCATCGAGAGTTGATCGGCTGGATGCCCCCTAGACTACCATGAGACGTCAGTTACAGAGCACACAAGGCTTGGTTCAGTATCAAGTTCGATTAGACTTTCGGCACACATAATGCAGTCTGCACCCCTGAAACTACCTGTTCCCCTCAAAGTTTATGACCCTGGGCACGTAGGATCTTGGATTTACGTCCGTACCTTTGCTCCGTCTCAATAATATGCGCCGAGCGACGTTGGAAAAAAAAGAACTTTCTGAGGAATTCCCAAATCCTGCATATGGTTTGGTCAAAATAGGGCTCATCCATACTTGAATTTGATTTATGATACAACCTGCATCCGTCATCCCAACCTAAATCTCCAGCAAAGCTCGTGAACCACTGAGTGAACAACGGCACTGTTGAATGATTAGATCCCACTTCGGCTGCAGATGGCCTCGTCTGTCCTTTGCACCGTTATTTCGGCGCCCCAGTAGCATATGGTCCTAGTTCATCAAGGCCGGTTTCATATCAAATCGGGGTATCGTGCGAGTGAGAATTATCTACCTATGGAATTTTGACTTCTCATCCGGTGCCAAATCTTGATGCAGACGGAGAAATTGCGGATGCGCTGTTCACTGCATGTTTCACAACCTGCGTGGAACAAGAGAAACTCAAATCCATAAACACGCAGAGCTTGAAAAGTTTCACAGGGTAGATCTCCACGTGTACTACGGACTCAGACCCTGGAAGACCAAAAGTTTGAATCTTCCCGGATGACCAAAGAACGTGGCCGCAAAGCTTCTGAAGCCAAAATGGATCGAAGTACCAGTCGATCTCACCGTCGTAGCCCATTCCGTCCGCGACCTTCCAGGGATGTGGAGAACTATATCCCAATGAAGGACAACTGAACCTTTTCTCACTACTATGATGCGTGCGGGAGAAGCACGTCGATACAATGCATGACAAGCTTCCACGAGCTTTGTGTAACGCCAGACGTTTATCGCCCAATCGTAACCCGCTAGACATTGCGTGTATGCAAGAGACCCATCATGCGACTTGTGGCTGGGCTGGGACTGACTTCGGTATTTTACGCGGAGGCAGTCAATAGTACTCGAAGTGACCTCCAACCCTTACCGAATTTTGCTTCGGTTTGCTAGGAAGAGCCGACATAGAAGGAGCAATGTAGAATTCCCAAAGTTTGCCCGGCAGCTTGAATCGGGCACTGAAACATTATTGAGATATCCTCATGAACCTACTTAGAATACACTGTCCTAAAGTCCTCTTGTTACAGAGAGTCGACCCTCTGGGTGACTACTGTTGTGGTTTGTATACCTCCAATATACGGGTTTCCACTTTGCCGTTGACCTCCCGTCACGCTCACATTATAGGAAGGCCTCTGCATCTCGATGTCTTGGCCTGGGGACCCACTGCCTCTTGATGTGAGGCTGTCGTCTGCCCTAAGCGCGTCCATGTCGTCATCTATTTCTTTAACGTATACACCTCCACTAGAGTTGAATGGGAACGAGTGTCCAGCCTTGACAGACTTGGCCCCTTTCGACGTCGACATTCCGTATTGTTTGTATTGGTTGGTACGGGTGCCGAGACTGGACCTGAAGAACCGTGGCATGATCATCGCGAAGAGGGGCTTCAGCGTGGGCAGGCAAGCGGCCAAGACGCCAATGACGAGTTCAATGAGCGACCAAACCTAGCATGACCACGTTAGTGACCTTTCAAACCAGCGGAAGGAACTACGTGGATGTCCAGGCTGTCGAGATGACAAGCCTGCTAAAGAATTTCCTGGACATATTAAGTAATATATCAAAAGGTGATACTTACAGCGGCATCAACATTCTCCCAGGTCGAGTCGTCCGCGCCTGCAGCTGCTTTGAGGGTCGTTATGCGATAGACAGAAATGATACAGGTGCTGAGAAATTCAAGAACTGTGGTCAGCTATGTACACCAGCAGAGAGAACACTTGCCCGTTCGTAAGGTGGGAGCATAATGGGAGCATAATAACTCAATCCCAACACTTACCAGAAGCCGAGGCAGAAGACGCCCATGAGCAAGTACTTCTGCCGATTGGGAAGCTGCAAACTCTTGATGACGGGCAGAGGCAGCGAAAATATCACGAAATCCGTTACCAAGTTTATGGCCGCCATAACGTACCAGACTATAAGATCACTTGTCAGCCAAGTCATGTCGCTCAACAATACAGTGTTAGGTACGGGGTGCTCACTCGCGAGCTGGTTTAGGCACGTTCCCTGGAGGCTGGTATCCCAGAAGAAGGCAACCGGAGTACAGACGAGGGGTAGCAACACCGATAGTGTAAGAGCCCAAGCTCCCTCGAAGATTAGGCCGACGAAGGTGACCTTCTGCATGAGCGGGACCCGAAAGATTCGCCTGTACTGGAATAGGACGGAAATTTTGAGAATGCAAGTCCCAACGTTGAAGACTATGATGCTGCTGTAGAAAGCCTGCCCGTACCGCTCCGAATTCTCCAAGAGCCATATGTGGCGGCCCAGACCATACGCGGTCTCTGTACAGGTCGTTCGTGTCAGCATGCGACTTTGTCACATTTGGACCAACTGAGGGCAGTGTGAAGGGAACCACCCACCCACGAGAATGGCTGTAGCTGTCAGGAGGGTGAAGGCCTGTGCCACGGCCATAACGAAGTCATCACGGCCAAATGTGTGCAGGACGCAAAGCCTGGTGTACATGCGCGCCAGGACGGCAACAGTAGTGAGGACGATTGACACCGAGCAGACAGCTATGATATAGCCTGTCTTAGACTGGCCGTCTAATGAATGGTCGACTACGACAGCCGCCGCTTTGATCGGTAGGAAGTCATTGGCGTCCATCTTGGTCGGTCCCTGGATTGTGGATAGCGCAGTGAAGTAATTAGGTGTCGACTCGAAATCTCAAATTATCCAGTATGGTTGTGGAGCCAAAGTGAAGGATGCCATATAAGACACGACTTCTAGTCTGTGGGAGCGTCGAAATCGCAAGCGTCCTGGCTGGAGAAATATTTTAGAAGAAATAAAAAACGAGAGAAGAAAACACTTCTCTGCTAGCCTGGCGAAGCGCGTTGTCGACAACGAACTCAGGCAAACCGTGTACGAGACGGACATTCGATCGATGTTGGTCTTGTGTGCATGATCATATACTCGTCTAATTACCTACCTACTAACCTACCGGCCCTACTTGATGGCAAGCCATGTCCACCCCTTTCAAGGGGACCCTGACGGCGGATTACTTGTCGATTGAGCAGGGACAAGAGTCCTTGTCCTAGAGCTATCAGGGACGTCCCTGAAGACTAACTCGAAGTTGCAATTACCCAGTACCTCATTTCTGGCTAAATCCGGGCTGGGAGCACCGAAACGTCAAAGTCTCAGGAAGATCAGCTCTTCATCCTAATGTTCCCTGTCTGATCCCCTAGGCCAGCATGTTGCGCTGAGCTTATACTCCCTGATGATACGCTCCGAGGACCCTTGAGCCCTTGCAAGGTACCATCGTATCCCTCTCATCCGCCTCTTCCCGAAGCGATGGCACAGTTACAACACAGGAGTGAGCCCAGACACAGCCATCTGTTTGCAAAAAATGATTGCAATTTGCAAGAGCGAATCGGTCTACTGAAACTCAGGGCATGGCGATGTCGTAGTGCTCTTGGTTTGATGCGTAAGTCGATTGCCAGACTGCCAGGATATGACATGTTGCACTATCCAAGCTTCTCGGCCTTGTCTGTGCTCCCTTCTCGTCGACAGCGCCCCCATTTGTCTGTGCTTTCCGCTTGACACTGGGTAAGACCAAGTAGGATCCAGCAATCCAGGCTGTCGGTAGGTGCTACAGTCAGCCAAACCTACCAGTGAATCCAACCACGGCAGGGTCACGTAGCTAACAAAATCAGATGGCGCATTTTGTTGATCACAGCCTGTAGCACTTGGAAGCTTGGTGTTGAGGTGACCTACCACATCGCCGATTCGAACTTATAGCGAGGTAGTGTAACATTGAACGAGGTGATACGACACAAGAGCTCGCGTTTCGCTCCAAAGTCGTCAACTCCAAGTCGGGTTACTCGTCGATAGTCTGCGTACGCACTATGCCAACTCAGCCGCAACGATCTGTGGAGCATTCGATCATATACAAGGAAGTCGGCCCGAGACCCTGCTGCGGGGAACTTTGAGAAAGATATTCCGTACCTACTGCATATGCTGCCTCAATTCTCCGTGTGATAATGGCCTGTTTCGCCTGACAGGGCCTGGCAGATGCTCGCTCTTTTCTGTCTGGGCGTCCAGGGGGCCAGATGGGTCGCACTAGACGCTATACTTGGTAGATACTAGCGTTTCCTCTGAACTCTGGCGTTCACGCAAGCGAAGGTTCGGGATCGTTGCCCGGTAGGGTAGCAAAGCAGTAGCTCGCTATGCAGCTCATTATTAGCGGTGCTCCGGGGCCTCGGGAAGACACGCTGGGCTTATGGGACGTTGATCTCAGGTCTTGGCCAGAGGCTCCAATATCCACAAAGGGCATGGCTGCCTACTAGCCGAGTAAAAGTTCAGTATCCATTCAAACATGCGGGCGGCCGCGCGGGTCGAATTTTGCCTCGACTTGGTAAAGATGAGTGCCCAGCTGGACAGATGCACGGCTGAAAAGGATCGACCGACCCACACCGAGGAGGGAAAAAGTTGCGCAACTAGACACTGTTTTGTATAGTCACCATGTCGGTAGTTGTCCGGCAGGTTGCAACGACGCATGCAAGGTCGAATCGTGCAATATGCAGTTGGTTCAATTGCTATCACTTTTGGCTAAGCGAGTTGTCTAGATGGCAAAGATTGGCGTCCCGGACTCGGCCGATATGATGGCTTTTACTTAGATGGGCTCGAAGACTACCTAGGTACCTAGGCCTCGGTCTGGGACTAGTCTCATACGCCTGGGCACATTTGCGAGGTCCGGAAATATTCAAGCGGTTTCCGAATCTCGAAATCTGGAACCCTAAAACGTCTGGTGTCCGTGGTAGGGGTAGGGTAACTTCGAGCCTCGAGGAACACTGTAGCTCTGTACATCTGCTTGCGCAAGAAGGCCCTCATGAGGTTTACTGTTGTCTCCATTGGGCTTAACTGGCTCACAGCCGGCACGACTTGCTCAAATGATTAGATTTCGTCCCCACTTTAGGTTGCGATGCGTTGAGAGCTTGGGTGCCAAGCTCGATAGGGATGAAGGGCGCCTGCAGGTACGCACACATAGGTAACAAGGTCGTATCTTCCCTTCCCCACCCTTTGGTTTGTGCCTGTGCCTGAGAATGTTTCGGTGGAGATAATCATTCATTCTAGCGCCGATCCGGTACAAGGGCACGGGGTGATGAACTGGTAGTGGATCGCACCCAAGTGGCATCCCATTCGATGGCTCATTGCGAGTCTCCTTATCAAAACCTCAGATCTATAATAGGTAGACCGCTTTCGATATAGTAAACACCCAAAAAAGAAAGCAGAAAAAAGTATAACATTTCCCCATGTGCCGCTACCCGCAGAGTTCCTATGCAAGATCTTATGTTATCTACCAAGGTATCTGTGTATATACATGCATGCGATGGCTGGGGACGGACACAAGTTGAGCCCCTAGACAAACCGGAACATGCGAATGGTCGTGCGTTTGTCACCGAACGCCTTCCGCTTTCAATCAACCCGTAATCTGGGCAGCCCAGAGAATTCCATTCAGAATGCTTGTCTTGAAAAGATCATCCGTGTACGCCTCGTCGAAATGGCCCAACGCAGTGTAGAATGATCGCCCTCCATCGAATTCCTGACACCATGCGATGGGATGATCTTCACCCATAATGCCTCCTTGATAAGTTGACTCTTTCACTGACATTAAGATGTGTACACCATCGAGCATCCTCGGATTTTGCCTAAAGTTGTACCACTCGTCGAACCACTCTATCTGATATTCAACGGCATCACCTGCAACATCCGAGGAAACATCTTGTGAAGCTGAGGCTCTCTCCTGCTTGGTTACCTTCGACGTATAGGTGAAAGCTGAGACACTAGAGACGATCGGATGCGTCGGATCCTCGATAACAACGACTCCTTGCTGTGGCTCCGGGTGACCATCAAAGACTGCTCCAATCAACCTTCCATAATACGCCGAGGATGGCAGTCCTGTGGATGCGCAATGGACGGCGACTATCCCACCACCTGCCCGAACGAATCCCTGCAACGCGTGCAGTTGAACCTTATTGTCAAAGAACTCGCCAGATGACTGCAGGAAAATAACGACCCGATACTGTGCAAGGGTGGGAGACTTAAATACGAGCGCGTCCTCGGTTGCGTGAACGGTGAAAGGGGTCGGCGAGCGTTTGGACAGTGTGGCGAGACCCTCCAATGCTGCTATTCCTGCAGGTATCGAAGCGTGACGATATCCCTCAGTCCTACTGAACACGAGTACTTTGAATGCCGTTGTCGTGTTTCGCGATGAGAATGACGTCTCGGCTTCATCTTCGACTTGTGGTGCGCAACGTTGCTCGGCCATTCCGCTATCCCAAGTTGCTTTTTGGTGTGAGTCGTATGATGATACTTGGGTGACGCGTTCCAGGACTGAATGCGAGGTGGATTTGGAGATCACTCAAGGACTTGATAGACCACACCCATCATCACGTAATCCGCATTCAAGGGTCACTCACCAATCGGCACTATTTCTGGCTATGTCTTTTGTCTGAATCAAATGTAACATGCCGGCAACTGTTTCCATTGGTAGTATGCAGCTAGGGCACCGCCTGGCTAATATTGCTCCGGGTTGAGAAGCTATTATATGGAGCATCGCTACTCTATAAACTTCATCTCCCTCGGCCTCGGGGCTATTCCTAGGTAAAGGGGAAGCAGTGCAAGCTGCATTGCAGGGTCGCTCTCTTGACAGCCCTGGCAATCTGTCTAGGTGGCTAGTGTCTTACGCGTTATGATCCGATTCTATCAGGGGATGAATGAAGAACGAAGCAAGAGCAAGTTTCGAATGCGACTCAGGAAATGAGCAGTATCGTATATCAGAGTAACATCCTCGTAGTATGGGTATGTAAGCGAGGGACGACAACTTTTTGGATCAACACGATGTACAGACTATGGCGGAAATGTCAAACTATGAGCCCAAGAGTCAATACAGGCGCCTAGATATAAAATCCAGACACCGATTAGGTAAGACGATGCTAGCATATGGGAAGTGTGCATTGAGTCTACTCCACGATGAGAGGAAAAGCTAGTAATTTGATGCTGAAGAAAGGTTTCTTGATAGCTGCCAATGATCTACGGTAAACACCTGGCAACGTAAATGAAAGATCAACGCCGAAACTCCAGTAATTCGCCAGGATGCGTCAATATGCACCCCCCTCCTTCTTAAAGGAATGATAGTCAGGATAAAGCCAAAGGATTGTACGACCCCTGTTGTATATCACTCATTCGCGACTCTCACACCGCTGAAGTTGATAGTGGGAAGCAATGGTGTCTTCGCTGTCCCTATCATATTCTCGCCGTCAATCTTTGCCTTGTAGCTGATCTTGACTTTGACTGGTCTCTTTATCGAGGCACGGAAAAAGACGGTTGAACCATCTATGGTCCCTTCCGTAATTTCGTTTCTTCCTTCTGCGCCATCCAATGCACCAGAAAGGACGTTGCCATCTGACTTGAGGGTCAGCTTGACCTTTTGCTTCCCAATGGGCGTCTGAACTGATATGTCCCATATCCCGTCCACCTGCACCGTCGGTGGCGCTGCCGTGTCGAGGCTGGCTGGCTGGAAATCCGAGTCCGATTCAGAATCTTTCTTGGGCAGTTGATCCTGCGTTGGCTTCAGCGCCTTGCCGAGACCCTTTTCTGCCAGCCACTCCGTCACTGCTGTGACATAACACACTGGATCGTACTCATGCATGGAGTGAGGCATCTTGGGAAATGATCGGTAGGTGAATGAGTTGCCTGCACCCTCGACAAGCCGTTGTACATGCTGCACTTGTGTATCCGACAAGGCCCCAACGAGGTTGCCCGAAGAGGGGTCCACCCGTCGAAAGTGGTGCGTGAACAAGACAGGTACTTTAACATGCTTGAGCATGTTCTCGTGGGAACAAGTTAATGCTACGCGGCCATTCCAGAACGCATCACCCCATTCTGGATCGTATTCCTTCAACTCCGGCGCCGGGCCCATGAAAGGGGCCGTCTTGGTGTCGGCCATGATGGCAGTCAACGCTTTGGCAACCCAAGAAGGCAGCTCGTGGGCCATGGCCTGATGCATACCGTCCTCGTTTCCGATGGACCATTGTGGTCCCAACCACTTATGCCAGATTCTAAACATTGGTCCTGCGATCGTTTGTCTTACTGACTGCCCAATGGCGGGAGTGAGCTCCGAGGCAAACAGAGGAGGGTCTTCATACACAGCTGCGACGACTTGACCCGGTTTGGCGAAAGCTGACAACCACGCGCTGAGTACGCCACCCGAAGATAAGCCGCTGACAATGACAGGACGTTGGACGACGAGATCTATGAAGCGCACTAAGTCGTTACCGAAATTATCGAGGCTGTAGCGGCCTGGCGTCCAGGTCGACCGGCCTTGTCCTCGAAGGTCGACGGCGAAGACCTGGTACGACTCGGAGAGTAGACGCATGGCGTTCTCGTACGCCCACCATGACTCCGTCTGCCCAGGAATAAGAAGCAGCGCTGGAGCGCTCTCCGGTCCAGCAACAGCATAGTTCATATGAATCTCCCCGAGATCCACAGTCTTCTCTGGGAAGCCACGAGTCTTAAAGATGCTCGAGTGGTCTGAAGCTTCTATATATTTTTCCTTCGGATCCTCATGCGCAAATTGTTCTGCGAGCTCTTTCAATTTGGGAACCAGACCCGCTGGGCCCGGATTATCAGAGGCCATCGCAGGTTTAGGATACTTTGGGGCCGGAGTTGGGATGCTGATCGTTGACTTGGACAAAAAAGCTGGAAAGCTGGGCAGATATGCGCGGGCCGATTTCCTGAGTTGCAAATACGTGCTGTTCATTTGGAGTCCTGCATCAAATCTTTGGGTAACAAAGTTGGGACGAGATGGGTATGCAAGAAGGAAGAGCTGTCCTGCAGACTGAGCTTGCGGGGCTCCTCTGTCCTTATAGAATGAATGACCTGCTCGTCATTCTGAATGGCATTGCGCATCTTTCCCGCGTCGAATGTGAGCTTGGCGTGCTTAACATGCCGGCCTTCTTTTGTCCGTCTTCACGTGGCTGTAACAGTCGGGCCCACCCCGAGAAATTCCCTGACTACATGCTCGACATCTGAGCCTCTTTGACGTGCCGTCATCTTGTTCCGGGATTGCATCCTTGGGTGCCGGTGGCTTGTCGGCCGACGACATGAGTCCCCGGTAGCCGCTAAACGGTTTTGACTGGGCAGAATCGATTCGCGGACTCTGGAATGCTGTCACAATCCTAGGTGCATGGACGGTCGGCGAAGCCACAATCTGTGTTTTGGGTGAGGCAAAGAGTCGTTGGCCAACATAGTAATTCGAGAGCAGCACAGCTTCATTTTTAGATCCCAACGGAAATCACTCAAGATCTTTGGTCCCACTCTATATGTGACTCTCATGTTGGCCTTCACGTAGGGCTGCATGACTGTAAGTGGAAGGTGACCTTATTTCTTCAGTCTCGACGTTCGATGAAGCAGCTCTCATCGACTCACCCAAAGAAAGCGAGCGCACTCTCTCAGCAGGGCAGGCGGTCAGCAGTAGTCAGAGGCGAGTGACGGACGTAACAAACACCGACAGGCCGCCTGCAGGCCTCGATGTAACCAGTTGCACCACAGCAGCCCCGACCGCTCGGAGTAACGGCCTCTGTAGTGCCCGATCTGCTATCTGTTACACGACACAACAAAGGTTGACTCGTTGATGATGTTATAGGCACCATTATAGGCACCAAGAGGAGCACTTGAGCGAAAGTTTGCTGCATAGCCATGGCATGAGGCAAGTGGCAGTTCGGAACTGAGCCCTGTGTATTTGATTCAATCAAGTCAGGATTCTCATTATTTTTCTGTGTATTCGAATATATTAGACAAACGAGATCCGGGCCAAATACTCTTCTTTTGTTGTATGAAACCACAGACGATTCTACCTAGGTACCAATTGGATCGCAGGCGGCCGAGCAACTGCGCTCCTAGGACCCTAATGACCAAGTCCAAAGTCCGATCATGTTCGGGTTTTTTAGTGAGTTAGCAACGGGTTAGAGCTCAGACTGTCTTTCGCAAGATACACAGCACCAACGCTACAAATGGAGCCGTGTTGGTGATGTTGAAGACCTGAATGAATCAGACACTCAATGAGAGGTAGAGACGCCCAGAATCATACTCGTTCTCCTTCATGCCTAGCGACTCAGTACGTCGCACTCTTGATTACATACACATGTTCATGCTGTATTGCAAGCACTGCAATCATGTAGTTCTTCAGCACGCCTAAGCATGATAAGGGAAGCCGTTGTATTGTACTTAGGTAGGTGATAATGCATAAATTAGGTAGGTTAGTAGGCCTATGACCAGACTACCTACCTAGGTACCTACCTACATTAGGAAGTAGGTAACAATCGACAATCAACATGATTGAGTCAGCAGAATGACACCCAAGGTTTGCCCGTGGACTTATAAATGGTACAGCCCTCCAACGTTCTCACACCAGACAACTGGCCTGGCGATTTCCAAGTGATTCCATGATAACTTCTCAGCTCATGTCATCATCTTATGCAAGGCCTACATACCTTTCACTGGTCTCATTTACATGGAGTTATTCGTATCAAATCATGTTATCCTTCCGTCTAATACAGTAGGGCAGTAATCGACACTCGATCACCATGTTTTGTTTCTAGTTGGTTAGTTCTGAGTGTCCACGACTTCGAAATTTTTTACCTCTCTTATGAGCCATGCCTATCAGGAGGGATTACGCACTCCACGTTAAGGCTTTATGTGTAGGAGCATTGCCAGTAGTTGAAATCTGTGTATGTGTAGCTTGACATTGGAAAGAGGACCGCGCAACAATTTGCGCGGAGTATTGAGGGGATACACAGAGTCAATGTTATTATAATCTATGCACACAAATGGGTACACAGTATCAATATCTACAATGCTAGGTCATTCTTATTTGAGATAACTGTACCCGGATTGTACCAATGTCAATATTTTCGTGCGAGCGTGTAATATTTCATAACTTTTTCGAGAAAAGGACATATGATCTCGATAATTACCGGCTCTTGTACCTAGACTATTACAGATAATAGGCCCTAGGAAACCTCTGTGAACCCAGTGTTTTTTTTTTTTTGTTATAAAAAACAAAGGGGAGCGCAAAAAAAAAAAAAAAAAAAGGAGAATGGGTGATTGTAAGATTAGTCTAAACAATGTTTTGAGATAGTATCATGCTTTTCCTTGTCCCTGACAATTAATGGTCACGGATTGCTCTGCCACCCCTTCTGTCGGTGTACCTTATGTACCTGAAGAACTAGGAAACCAGTTATTTTCAAAGCACATCTTGAGCTCGATACCTAGGTAGGGGCTCTCGTACAAGTACATGGACTAAGCCCCATGTTATGAATGGTTTGCGACACTCTATATTGTTCCTAGGTAGGCTGCAAAGAATGCTCAATTCGTAGACAGTAGTAATGAACCTGATAAGCCGAGGGGTCATGCCGTTGCAGAATATACTTCGCTTCCTTGACTAGCTTCCTGGGGGACGGTGATGTCCTGTTTCCTGCCCCTGCAGCTCGTCTTGGAAGGTATCCCTCACGCCTGAAGATCTTCCTCTGCTTTTCCGTTGAGCCAACTGAAATCCTGCTGTCTTGCCCTCATCCCGGCCATAAATCGCTCCGAGGCTCATACTCCCCGATTCCGGGCCTGAGCTGTGGCCCCCAAGAAGCTCTCTACTCCGCCTCCAGCGCCAATAGATAATGCCACCAAGGACGCTGACAACGAAGGCAAAGGCCACCGAAACACCAATTGCCACATGCGTTGTTCTATCACGGGCTGATGTAGAGGTTTCCGACTTGACCAGAACGTAGATCTCTCCCGTAATATCCGATGAGAACAGTACTCGGTCGTCGAGCATTGTCAGACCAACTGGCCTTAGGCACGAAGGACAAGTGGCGTCGTCTGTATTCTGGATGATGTCTTCTAGAGCAATGTAGCTATCATATGCACGAGTCGGCTGGCCCGTAGCAGAATTAAATGCGACTGATCCAACCAGGTAGCCCTTGGGATCGACTTCGTCCACTGACCCATGGAAACTGATGTAGGCGGTTGCTCCATCGGACGAGAACACGATATCTAAAGGCGCCTGATGAGGAACTTGAGTCGAAGTCAACGAATCACCCTCTCCCATTGTATCGGACAAAAGACGTGGTACTTACGGAATGTCAGCCTTGGTCTGACAAAGTCTTGCTCGCAAAAGGTGTCGTTCGAAGTGGCATTGTCGAACATGCTGAATTGCTCACCAGCAACCAGGCCAGCTGGTGCATCCGGTATACTGGTGTTCCACGCAGCGTGGCAAAATGGGTACCCATAGTTGCCACCTTGGTCCTGAGTTTCTCGTTCTCTCGAGATTGCAATTGTTCCATGGTAATTCATTTCGTCGCCAGGGTTGCTTTCGTGGATGTCCTCGCCGTCCCTTGAGTAGCCTGATCAGTGTCTCAAACTATCTCCAAAAGGCGTCAGATTCACTGAGTGAGGTTTTACCTCGTCAAATTGTCCACTCCGTTCTCCATAGAAAAAATGCCACCAGTCTTGGGATGCTCGGCGAGTCCAACAGCATTATGCAGACCCCAGCCAAGCAAACGGCCTGTCGTGCTGAAGTCGAGAGGCTCGGACGATGGAGACATCTCTGACAAGTTGAACGCTTTGACTTGGCCCAAGCCGCTGGAGGGGTTTCTTGCTCCCTCTTCACTCCCACCACTTCCTCTGGAGACAACTATGGTGCCAGGTTCGACCTGTGAAGCAAGCACAGTCCGCGTGACCTGTTTATCAGTGGCCATGCCCGACACAATAGTCGTTGCATTTGCTGTAACGGATCCTGTGCTATTACTGTATGGCCATGAGAAGACGGAGTCGGCATTGGAGGCGTAGATGGTTTCGCCGTCGGGGGAAATCGCAAGGCCATGATTCAGCTGAATGACGCGCAGCTGGTCAGCGCCAACAGTCAATGCAATTTGTGTGTTTCGGCGATATACAAACAGATGTCATATTCACAATCAGAGTGCCATCGCCGTCTGGTTTTATGCAGGTCCCTCCATTGTCGGTAAAGGTCAAGCGTTTTATGCCAATACCACTCTCTAATATTAGAAGCGCACCAGACGAGTCCAATACGATACTCCTGGTAATATAACATCAGCAACACTGTTTTCAGACCCTAATCAGGCTGTCAAAGGAATAAAGCTCTCTTCATCATACTCACCTCGGCAACGTTAGACCTGAGAATACCAACTGACCCGTCCATCCACTGCTGACAGTAGGTGCGGCATAGGTAGGAGACAGCACAGGCTGGCAAGTATTTACCGAGCTCCGGGCCTCAAGTATAGTGGCGATGCATTGCAAGGGCCATACCGCGGTCGCTGGCAGATATAATAACCTCAAATTCATTGTCCTCTGCAGGATATTAATAGGGCCCAATATCTGGACTATGAGACCAAGGATAAATTCATTGAGAAATATTCGTGTCGCGTTCAATATGGTTGAGGACTACCCGTTTGTTCGGCGGAAGGAATCCCGCAGGTAAGCAATTATGCATTTTTGACACTTGACCCCGGAATACGCCATCGAGACTCAAAGACCGAATGCAACTGTGTCGTATGCAGGAGGATTACCTATCTCACTCCTTGGAGCTGTGGGCCTGTAGACTATGCTATATCAAAGCAATCTGTATCCCCGGTCACACCCTTTCCGCGTACTCCTCCCAGATAAGTGCTCGACACCTTAACAAGTGTTACACCAGGGACACCAAGATGCACATATTGTATACTGCCATCGATGCCATGCTGCAGTAAATCATTTCCTCTATGGAGAAAAGGGGGATAGGATGACCATGTCGACTACGACTAACATCAAGCAGATCCGTTCCCAGTATACTACGTAATAGTAGGGATATGTGAAACCCTGCACGACACCGGGCTTGAAAAAACACTACGTGGACGGTTCACACCATGATAAGATCGGCTTAGACGATTGCATACCCATATTTCGCGGCTTGGTCACATTCTAATTTGCTCCCGCAAAGTGATAAAGAACCCGTCCCTCAATGGCTGCATTGCTTAACCGAGGAAGCGTAAACGCCTGCAAACATCGTGCTCTAGCCAGGACTAGAAGGTCGTTCGGGGAGCGGCATCGAGGGGTGTCGCTATTTGTGGGCCAATCCCGCCATGCGTTTTCCCCATGTGTCCATTGAATTGCTACCCAGGCGCTAGGTAGGGCTTCGCTGAATTCGATTTTAAAGAATAACCTCAAACATACTGAGCATCATGCTCGAAATCCAATGATCCAATCACTTATGGTGTGTATAGTGGAGCTGTGGTTGCATCACGTGAGAAACACTATATACCGAAGTCAGGGCCGAGTTGCTGCAGAAGGATCCCACATATGATATGTACGAAAACGGGGCAAGTCGCAGAATACAACGAACTGGGTGCGAGTCGCGGCTTCAGACCATAGCATCCCCGAACCTCTTTACCATGTGTTTACACAGATACATGGTTTGGAGCCCGGCTTTCGCTTCATGATTTTCCCAAGTGACTACCTGCACGTCATTTCTTTAAACGTTCGATTGTGAAAGTGGTACGACAAGTAAGATACGCTCTTTCTCACCTAGGTAAGCGATCATATTCTGTTTGCAATCCCACCTGAGCACATTGTAAGCAAGACGTTTTACCTTTCTTGCTCTCCATACTCTGTTTGATCGCCATCTGGCTCATCAATTGTCCCGAACAAGCCTGACACCTCCAGTCATCCCCCCGATAGGAGCACTTGACTGTGCTTTGTCGGTCTGCTGTTCCCACCATTCCGAGTCATCATCGCTACTCGCCTGTGCTGTCGATTTCCTTCTAGCTCTTACTATCGAATACGCTACACCGGCTAGCAGTCCCAGTATGGCGAGTGTACCGATTGCTATGCCAGCGGCCCTGCCCGCGCTTGGGGTTGTGCTCGCTGAAACTAAGGTATCTGTTGACTCAGCCGGGCTTTCCGAGGTGGAAAAGAGCTGTGGCGATGAGTGATGCGTTTCCAAACAGCATTCGGAGACCATTGGTGACCTCTGAATAGAGGTAGACTTCAGATTTGCAGAGTCCTTGATGGAAACAACAGTAGCCAGGGCCGTCGATCTTGTGCTACCAGACCTAGATGTGATCAAAGTAGATCCAGTTCTCGGTGATGGCGAAGCGATGATTGTAGGCTTTGTAATCCTCGTAGTCGACGGCGTAGATGTCGAAGCTGCTCCAGACAATGAGGGAGGCCCGGGAATGCTCGTCGATGATGCATTGGTCATAGCAGAGGATAAAAACCTGGTGGTGACGGTAATAGTAATATAATTTGTCGGCCAAACGCTCATAATAGGCTGGCTGGTGGAGATCTGTGTAGTCCGAATTCTACTTGGTCCAGACTTGGTACCATCAACAGAACGGGTATATAGAGAAAGGCGATCATTTCCACCGCAGTATTGGGTCAAATTGGCGGTACAACTCATGTTGCAACCTGTGCTTTGTGTTAGACTGGCTTTCTTATTGAGCCAATTACCACAGTAGCCTGAGAAGAATATGTTAGTAATCATTACCGAGTGGTTTAATGGCAAGTAAGGGGTAGAAAAGTGAAGGACTAACACTCTCTTGAGTACTCTGTTCCCATGTATTGATAACCATTACAAAAAGAGGCGCATGTATCCACGTCAATCGCACCGCTGCTTCCTGCGGAGGAAAGAGTACGGTCGTCCTTCTCATCAGTCCAACAACCGATAAAGCTGTAATTACCGGCTCGAGCAGGTTGCGTAGGGCTCATGACGACTTCGGCATTGATGGACATCCCGCTGTGCACCAAATAGCTGTCCAGGAATTGGCTAAGCAATCGACTTGGCCGGAGCTTTGCGGCAACTTGCGCTTCACTCAAGGGCTTCGGGAAATGTTGATTCGCAGTGTTGCAAAGGGGGCTGCAAAATCAGTGATGTAAGCACGTAGGATTGCTTCGATGTGGGTGGCTGTACCCTCGAGTGTTCCACAGACGGACCTTTTTCTATTCGGCCATTGTCTCGTGTTCAAGACAGTGAATCGCTACGTGTGAATACATACTTGTTTACTCGCTCAGTAGCGCTGAACAACTCTTGGGTGACTCGGTTCGCCTGCCATGAGAAATTCTAACCTTGGAACTGAAGGCCAGCAACTGTCATCGTTGCTGCAAGTCACCAAGTTGTAGCGCAGCTTGACTATGCTCATCTTTGCAATGTCTTCTCAGCCCCAAGCGCACCTCCTGTTGTACGCGGCCCCTCATAGCCCTTTCTCGCCCCTGCCAACCACCACAGGCCCACAAGAGCAGTCAGCCCACCCCATATCAGACACGAATAATTCATGCTCTTTGCATCAGTCGGTAGATAGTAAGGGAATGAGTAAATCACAAACCACACCGTCAGGTATGCACAGGCCACAGCATTCACCACAAATCCTATCCATCCCCACATACGGAACGGCCCAAATGTGATGCTCCTTCTCCCACCCAACAGATGCGGCAGGATAGCGGCGAGGTATGAACTGCTGAAAAAGAGAATAGTGGAGCCGATAAATGCGTTGAACGCTGTGGTGCTGCCGACGTAAATACAACCTAGCACCGTAACAAGTACCGCCGTTGAGATGGTCGAGACCATGGGCATGTTAAGGCGGCCGTCGATCTTTCCAAGATAGCCTGGAAATGGTGCCGCTCCGTCGCGCGCGAGTGTCCAAAGGGTGCGGCCCGTTGTGATCATCAAACCGACGATGCAGAGGCCGATGTTCAACATGATGAGCGCGAGCATGGCCGTCGCGCCAGCGGTGCCCGTTGCCTGTCGGTAAATCTCGGCGATGGGGTAGGTGGCTGCGGAGACGGCATCAAGGTCATTGATGGCATACATGATGGTGATGAGGTAGCAGAAGCCTGTGAAGAAGCCGATAACCATTTGAAGAAGGAGACCAAGAGGCACGTTGCGTTGCGGATTCGGGATTTCTTCCGACAGGTGAGTAATGACATCGACAGCGCCGATGCTGTAGGCACCGTTGAGCATTCCAGCTACGAAGACGAAACCGTCCGAGTAGCCTAAGGCTTGTGTCCATTCTTTCCAGACAAAGTCGCTGCTGGCATGCGGCGGTCGACCATTGTGACCGGGCATCGCCGCAACTGTTACGACGGTGATGAAGAAGCCTGCTAGAATCCTGTTGAGTTCTTGGTGTTAACATCTGCCCAACACCCCCCCCCCCAACAACAACAAAATCTAGGATCACCAGGCCTGAACTTACAAGAAAATGCCAACCTTATTGAGTACAGGCATAGCCGCATTCGCAAGACAGACAGCGGCACAAGCGAGCCATACTGAGATGACAAAGACCACAAAAACATGCCAAGGTTGTGCTGTAAACTCAGGATGGTTCAAGGCATACATCTGCACGATTGTGTTGCCACTATTCACAGCAAAAGCGTACCTATCAGCAGAATGTCCCAGTTGCCAGGCCCATGGGCATGTCTCAGAGACCATCACACTTACAATATAGCCGCCATACTCGCGGTTCCCATCGACCAAGCAAGGTAATTCCACCATCCGGCAAAGAATCCCACGATACGACCCCATCGGCGCCCAGGAGTCACACTCGCCCAGTGATATACTCCAGCAGAGCTCGGAATAGCGCTTACGAGCTCCGCCAGGCTCGCGGCCACGAGGAAATAGAACAAGGACACGACGAGAAACTCGTACAAGACGCCCGGCGGGCCGCCATTCGAGATGGCCACGAGGATCGTGCCGCCAATGGCTGGCCAGACATTCCCCACGGTGACGCCAACGCCGGCGAGCGACACCAGGCTGAACCTCCGGACGAGCTCTTGAGTATGTCCGGAGGCGTTGACTGGGGCTTGCGAGGTACTCATGACGGTACCGATCTCTGAGTCGTTGGGCAGCGAGTGCTGAACGCTGCTATCGATCGCCTTAGGACCGATAGGCTTGTCGGAGGCCATGGCATGCTCCATGATTGCTCGTTCGCGCAAGTAGGCTTTCTCTGCCGCCAGATGGCCCAGGAAGATGTGCGAGCGCGACCAGCAGTATACACAAACTAGCCTCCCATCCTGCTTGTTATATTACGAAAGTCGATGGACCAAATAGGCATGAACAAGCGGTTTCACCATATCCAAGAAGGCCAGGTCAGGAACAAATGCTGGTGATTGGGCATGGTCATTCTTCGGTGTCTTGAGATTCACGTTCGCCTGGAATGCTACAGCGTGATTTGTAGGCTCTCGTTTGCCCTTTGCAATGCCATTGGTCTGTGAAAGCTTTAGTTCTGATAAGGCCTCTGGGCGGGCGCATTATCCCTGATATCCCCTCACAGGCGAGAGGAGGCCACTGCCCCTGGTCCGCTGCGGTCCGCTAGTCCAGCATGGTTTATCGCTTACACCGAGTTCGGAGCTGTCTACTTGCCTGTATAGCCCGTCCTCTTGAACGTGCCCGCTTCTAAAACACCATTTGATTTCGTAATTCATATGCCAGCCAAGGTATGTAGGACCCGAATTGCGCCTAGATCCCTATGCACCGCGAATGCCACAAAGTGTGGCACTATCACTTCCCCGACGAGAATGACACAACGGCCCACTTTCCACTCCACGCCCACTTTCTCGCACCGGAGTCACCACCGCCTCCTTCTGTGGCGCGCAATTCCTCGTCCTGTCCGGACTTCAGACCCACGACAACGTCGGCTTTGCAGGTCCGCAGCGCCAGAACATTAAGCCCGGATCCGGGCCCCAGGGGACCGATGGCCTCGGTGAAGGGCGTAGCGGCGTCCCATTGTGCCTGCAAAGGTCAGCGGGTGTTCTTCCTGATTGCGCCAACACTAGTATCATCCGGTACAAACATACATCACCTGTCAACTTCCGGTAGTTGAGGTCGCCCTTGAAAATAATCAAGTCACTCGATTTGAGGTCATCAGTGAGCTCTTTCTCCACGTATGGCAACCTCCAGAAGCTGCCCGGAAGAGTCCAGAAGCGATTGGGCCGCAGGATAACTTGGCCCTCGGCGTAGAGTTGGCTCCAGTTCTGGAACAAAAACGACAGGTCTTCCTGCTCCTTGTCTGATAGGGCCTCAGGTGTCTTGTCCTGCAGCTTCTCATCCTCTGAAGGGGTCTCATAAAAATGTTTCGGATTTGCCAGAACGTTGAGAAGCTCGGAGAAGTCGCTGGGCAGAACATCGGAAACGAACCAGGGAATCGATTTGGGGTGCAAGACAATGACTGTAGCGAGGCCGGAGGAGAGCAGATACCCTGCTAGGATGAGGTCAACAAAGAGTTCGAAGCCTGCGTTGTCGAGAACGATGTCGACCCTGCGCTCGCCCTTGCCTTCTTCCTTTGCCTTCCTCAGTACGTCGTAAGCGGCGAGCAGATCGTTGACAAGGATGTTCTTCTCAGCCTTCTTCCTGGCTTCGGAGCCTTGTAATTTCTGTATGTCCTCGTAGGTGAGATTGGTCAAGAGGGACAGGTCTGTGGCATTACCCCAGAGACAAATCTCGCACATCTCCATGAACAAAATCCTCTCGGCCTCTTCATCTTTGGGCTTGCCCTGACCATCTTCAAGCTGCTGCAAAAGGGCCTTGTAGCGGGCGGCCAGCTCGATGACAGCGGGGCGAGAGGATCGGAAGGTATTGATTTTTTGGCGGGCAAAGACGTCGTAATTCTTCCAGTGTTTGGACAAGCTGAAAGATGTGCTCATGCGCCTGTTCCCAACCGGTTTTCTCAGCACCGCGAGACTCGCAAAGTTCGACTCAGTCGGTGGGACTTGGAGGATGCGTACCGAAATAGATAGCACTCTGCGTACAGCCAGCTGACATTGAGCCATGAGGGATTCCCCAATTGCTCGAGCTCCTTGTTGTAATCGGCAACATCGGGCAGACCGTCATCTTTGATGGGACTATTGAGCAAATACTATGGTCAGCGTGTCGTGATCTTTATGACTCTACGTCTGTCATGCTGCGACTCGTCAGGAGTACCAGGAGACCGGGCTGGGACATACGTAAGCTTTCGGTCATGCTGGACCTCGTACTTGAGGTTTCCCAGCTCTGCGACAATCTGTTTGCCCTCGTCTGCCCTGGCGGGGTCGGAACACTGCGAGACGGAGCGGTAGGTGTCGTCGATGGCTTGTGTCTGTTCGGGGAGCAAAGGGTCAGTCAAGTCAAGCTATAGTTATACCTGTCACAACGGAGGAAATCGAGGCGAAACGAACTATTATCACGGGCCATCTGTCACGGGCGGTGGTCCATCCGAACGAAGTCTTGTCGGCAGTCGAATAGCCCGCTATAGCCCAGGCAAGGTCACTGCGTCAATAATGTGACCGGCTTCGAGGGTCGGGAGAGGACTATGAGGGGCAGCAACGTACGTGTCTTGGTGTCGTACTCCATGCTATCTTTCACTTGGAGTTGAGGGGCAAGAGAAGGGTGAGTGGTCGAAAGAAAAGGGAAAACATGAACCAAGATGGTCCGGTTAACATTTAATATCGAGGGGCACGTTCGGGGGTTAGCGGGGACGTCAGTCCCATGCTTATCGCCGATAAAGAGCCAGACATATTTATATATACACTTTGTACTGTACGTACTGTACAGTACACTCGGTAGAATTTCATATGCCCAGTAAAAATTTATTAATACACTACGCGACACAGAAAATATACTCACTCTTACTCAGGGGCAAGGTCGCAATGATGAGACGAAACTCTCGACTCTTACTCTCAAGCTCCTCCTCTAGGCGCAGTATCTATTCTTTGTCGCTCGTCTAGGTGTGTGAGCACGGTATCGTGAAACGGAACAGTGGACCTTGACGGGTCTTTGCAACCCCACCTCCCGATCTCTATCTCAGACGCCTGTATCCAATGCTCTTCCTCCATTATTACCGTTGCAACCACTTCTGTGCTTTGGCCGAGAGCCTACTAAGCCGCGACTCTTTTGTGTGGTTCTGCTCTTGGCTTTGGCCTGGACGTCCAGCGGGAACTGCGGGTGGTGAGTGGTGAGGGACATTGCGAACCTCACCAGCACTCGCAGCCTGAGGATGCATGTGGTCTCCCGCATAGGCATTGTTCCCACCTACCGCCACAATGAATGTCTTGGGATCTCCCGCATTGACCTTGCCAGACTGGTCTGCGCCCCCGTCCGGCTGCACATCGTCGTAGGCAAACGCGTAACCCTTCCCATCCAGGTTCGCGTCGTGCACAATGCGACAATAGTGGTTTGTCGGGTCCCGCCGGTAGAACGTCGAGGGGTCTGAAGGATGCTCGTCCACGCCCTCCCCGGCTGCCGACCGCTGAAACGCCGCCGCCAGCCGGGGGATGACACTGTTACGATACGCCGAGGGGCCCGTCGTGAACGGCCCACTATTGCATCCCAGAACGTCTGCCGTGGTGGGCTTCTGGAATGCCTCGTCTCCAAAGACTAACTCATCTTTGTGGTTGACGCTGCCTGCCACAGTCCCTGCCGCCGCCTGTGTGTTGATGCGCATCTGGCACCGGCCATGGTGTGCCGAATATCTCTTCCACACCTCGTCTATATATGTCTCAAAGTAGCCGGCGAAGCTCGCGCCTACCGCATCGCCGTGCGTTGGGTTGAGCACCCGTAGCACGGGCTGGCCCTGCGGCTGGACGATGAGCTTGTCCCATGGGCGACCGTCTTTCCTGGTCTGCGCCCGCAAACCCTCGCATATCTTGTCGATACCATCAGGTCCCATGCCGGAGACGTGTTGCACCCCTCCACCGCTTGTCTCGAGAGTCAGGGCGATTGGCAGCCGGGACACAAAGTCCACATAGCTAATGTTGGCAAAGAGCTGGTCATTGTTCAGCGTAAACTCGGCAAAGCCGAAATTGACACCAGCGTTGGCGTCGCTTGGGTTCAACACCGAGGGCTCAACCAAGGCCGGCCCAGGATTAAGTAAAAAGGTCAGCTGGCGGTCGCACGAGAACCAGACCCTTCCGCCTGCTATTTGCGGAATATGCACCGATACTGTGTTGCCTGGAGGGCCTAGGGGAATGGCACAGTCCTCTGTAAGTGGTGATCCGATCTGTGAGACCTGTTGTGGGTAATACAGGTCTCTGCCGTTCGCTTTGAGCAGGACACGCTGACCGTTGCTGATGGCAATGCCCGTAATGTAGGCCCAGACCCGGTCCGAGTTGGTCTGGTTCTGGAGTTGGATGTCCAGTGAATCCGGCATTGTAGGAGTCACGAGTCCCTGAGGCTGTAGTTGAGGAATGCTAGATATCAGATCAAGGGTAGCAGGAACGAGAGGGTGTCCAATGGTGTTTCTTGCCCAAGGGTTGATTTCGCAGGAGGATGTGAGGCTGCTATGTGAATAATTTCTGAATATGCGTGTGGACAGAGGCGATGTGGTAGGTAGGGTAGGTACAAACTGAGAGGCGGCCCTTGTATATCATCCCAGATGTTGTATGTAAAAGGTATGTCGTCATCTCCACTTCCGGCTCAGCCCATTCAAACTTGCTTTCGACGGCACACTCTGCTTCAGGGCTCCCAAAATATTTTCTGCGCTGCATAAACGGGTAGCCTCAGATTCCACTGTACGGTCCCTGAGGCCCTTATTGTTGAATGTCCAAGACGCAGGTCTTATTACATAGTATGGCGGCTTGGCAAGGGCGCTCGCTTCTGGCTTATTAATCATACTCTTACGGATAGGAAGTACGTTTACCTAGGTGAGGCAGTATACCGTGTGGGGTTGAACCAGAGTGTTCGTGACTACAGCTTACCTAGATTAATCCACTAGAATGAAGCGGTACATTAATTAATCGGACAACGAGAATGTGCCTAGGTACCTAAGTAGATAGATATAGTGTGTATCCGGGGTAACATGGATGGGGCCAGCATGCTTATATGCTGCCCGCCACGAGGAGAAGATGCACACATGCGGAGAAGCGTTCGTGTGGCACCACATCCCAGGTCAAACCTTAGGATCAACGCAAGGACAGGACCCTTCGAGAGGGACAGAAAGTATGGATAGGCTTCTTATAAGCGACGTCACGAGTTCTCCAATGCCGACACTGCGCTTTGATCTCCGTCCTAGTCAACAATCATAGCAGGCACATGCGACAAGGCCATCAATGTATCCTTCACTCGCCTCCACTGCGTCAAACGGTAAACCATACTTGTATTGAGCATCTAGACCTCTTCGAGTCTTCATTGAAACACTGTCAGCTTAGATCACATGTGAGACAAGAGCTTATCATTGTCGCAAGCTCCAAGAAACACACGAACGTTGACAATACCGAACAGCCCGCTTGAAACACAATGAGGACTTCTATCATCCTCACAGCTGCTTGGGCAGCCCTTGTCTCCTCTCAGTGTTTCTCCTCCATTCCCGAATGCGCGCAATCATGCATGACCAACGCAGCAACGCAAAGCACTTCCTGCGGCGCCACGGAGTGGTCCTGCCAATGCACAACCACCAATCAACAAACCATCCTCGACAACGCCGAAAATTGTGTCGATGCCGCCTGCGGTGAATCAATGTGGCTTGGTAGAGTCTACCCACGAGTCCACAATGAGAGCAAAAGGTCATAACACTAACGCCCAAGCGTAGAAGTGGTCAAGCCGGCGGCTGAGGCGTTCTGTCAAGCTGTCGAGGGCGGCGAGACATGCTCTTCCTCTCCGACATCGAGTGGTGGTACTAGCACCACGACGTCCGCGCCCACTACTACCGGGAGCGCGCTGACAACCTCGGGCACAGGAACGGGCACAGCAACGGCCACGGCAACGGTCACGGCCACGACTGCAACATCTTCCAGCACCGCAGGCGCAGCTGTAGCTAGCCCAATGGGCCAGTTTGGTATGATTGTTTTGGGTGCTTTGGCTCTATTCTGAAAATTAGAGCTCGTAACTGCAGTGGAATCTCAGGGATATGAAGTTGTGCTTGTGCCCATGACGTTTCTTGAATAGCTCGTAGTCAGGGGCTGTAAATAGGTAACGGGACAGACTTGATCCCAGAATACACACATTGTCTACAGAAGAACAATTTTTTAGTATCAACCCATCTGAAATTCGACGTGGACGGGTCATTAATGGAAGGTTTCGTATCAAATCTGTCTCAAGGTAGGACAATTTATGCCGAGTCGATGATAATCATAGGATAGATAAATCACCTGCCCATGCGGCAGAGTGTGAGAATCAGATTCAAGTCACCGATATTCGACAGTCAAGTGGCCAGAAGAGCCATATGACTTACGCAAAGGAGACATCTATATGATCCTTGGCCTTCACAACAATATTCCTGGGTATTCACTGTGTCCGTTACTTGGCACTTTCGTATAGAAGGCTGGTATTACGAGCCTTTGCGATGCCTCCGACCCCAACACTCAACTCTAAATCCCTCGCAAATTATTTCAAATTCAACTCGACCTCGAATGAAATGCGTATCTCGTCCAGTATCACTCATCTTGCAACAACTTATTAGGTACCAACAGTGCACATCATGGCCACAGACACAAGCACCCACATTCAGTCACCCTTCACAGGCAGCCCCAAAGAGGCTCTCCATGCCCCTATCTCAGAGGCATGCATGAAATGGACCAATATTACTGTTCCCAGCTCAACGAACTTCGATCTCGCCAGGGCTTCCAGGTTATTTTACTTTGTTTCAACCAGCATCACATGTGATGATCCAGAGAATGCTCACTTTAGGTTTTCTCTATATCTCACGGGCAGCAGCAGCCCTGGCAATGTCAAAGATGCGACGAAGTCCCAGACGTTCCTGGCGTACACTGGTAGGTTTGCTGTGCAACATCGCTTCGCCCAATCCTCGCAAGCTTCGGTGAATGCATATGCGGTACGCTCACAATCAACGAGCAGGCACAACAGATCTATCCACTCACCAGATCATATCCCTACAATTCCCTTTCCCGAGTGTTTTAATTTTCCAGACAGCAGCGATCTAAATGTCAAGTATGTATACCAAGTGAAAGTCGTCGATAAGGATAACGCCACCCTCACAGAGTCATCTCTATTCTACCTGGAGCCAGGGGCTCCTCCAGACAGAAGCAGCACAAGCGTAAGCCTGAGCCAGAGCGCTTCAGCCGGTCTGGCGGTAGGCCTCATCGTGGTGATCGCGTTACTGGCTCTGGGCGGATGGAGGCTGCGGCACTTTTAGAGAAATCGTAGCATGGCCAAGAGAAGAGCAAGCATACGAGCATCAATTCGTCACATGGTGCCTCAGAAGCCGGTAGAGGATAGAATTGAGTCGTACAAGAACTCTGGTCGAGCATCATGGCAATCTTGTGGCCACAACGGAAAGCCGCAGCGGCGAAGGACCCCTCCGCAGTGTCTTTCCTCGCCGGCAAGCGCATGCTCGCCCGCTTCTCCTCGGAAATGTGCGCGCACTACGACGGGATACGGCTATGTGTCGCCGTCCAGGCCGCCAAGACCATCAAGCTCGTCTTATAGCTTGGATGATTCTATGGACCCGAACACACTGCCTGTATGAGCCCGCGTTCAGCTCTAGTGACTGATACTATCGAGGGTTACAATGTACCCATCCTCGTAGAGTGGCTGGGTGAGGTCATTCGATAGCAAACCAGTTATGCAATCAGTGCCGCAGTCTGAATTCATCATAAATTTGTCCATGTCGCATATGCAGTCCAAGGCAATGCGATCCGGTGAAGCCACTGTAACTGAAATACCTCATTGATTCCTTTCTCAAAGGGCCAGTCTTTCTCCATCGTAGCAGCGGTAGAAGGAATCAAGTACTCTGCCAGAAAGATGCAAACGCCAAAACGCCAATTGGGTATCATATTTCATCAATCAGAGTCGGGCAACTCATGTCGCAGCAGATGCTGCTCAGCATCACAGACCGCCCTGCACACTTCCTCTCTCCTCTTTATTGTCTTGCCCATCCACTTTCACCTCACCCACAGCCCCTCTTCCGTTGCCGACCAAGCCAGGCTCGGTCTTGACAATCCTCGCCCACTTCTCACTCAACAAGCGCTGCTGCTGCTCCTCGCCCTTGCTCCCAGCAGCAGCCTGACTGTCCGAAAAGACCAGCCCATACGCGAAATTGGCCACCAAGTACGCGCCCACCACCCAGACCCACGCCAACAGCGCAAGGCTAGACATGACAAAGAGCGTGCCTCCCAATACAAGCGCGGCAACGCCGATCCAAAACAGCGAGAAGAGGAGTGCGGATATAGCCGCAAGTGCGACGGTGCCGAAGGCGAAGGAGACAAAGAGCAGGAAGGGCAGCAAGGTGAAGAGGCCCTGGGCGACGAGAAAGGACTGCAGAAGGAAGTGCTAGTTAGTCAATGGAGAAAAGGGGAGGAGGTTGGCGGAGTGAAATTGAGGGCAAGAGGATAACTCACGAAAAGAATAGGGCGTTCTTGGGCAAAGGACCAGATGGCGTCGTAGGCTCTCTGGCGAGCATCGGGTGTCACGACGCGATCGGCCTGTCGACGCGCCGACTCGAGCGTGCCGTTGACGTAGTCCAGGACAGCCATTTGGTTTTTTTTTTTTTTTTTTTACCGCGCGTCCGTGGTAAGCTGATTCTCAATTGATGCAGATTAAGGTTGAGAAGAAGGTTGAAAGTTTGCCTAGCACAGCACGGTCGAGGAAGTTCTGACGTCGCTTATATTGTGGCGTGTGGGAGCACGATGCGGCTGGGCAGCTTCGGATGTGATGATGGGAAGGTGACGATTTGGAGCTTGGACGCTCACTCACTCTACATAGTACTTTACCACGGATTCTTGCAGGGATTAGCTGCCTGGTCCACTGCTTGGGCTTGGGCTTGGCCAACCTGCCGGCTTGCTAAGCATTTGGGGAATATTGAGGCTCCACAAGGCGGATTGCAACGTCTTGTCTTGTTCTTATCATAAATGTATTAAAAGTACTACCGCACTCTATCTAGAAGCGCAGCCAATATATGCAGTACCAGATAATGCAGTAACCCATACACAGTCACGCCGTGCGTCATGGGTTTGAAAACAATGTAAACATCACCCAGCAGCAGTGTCGATGAGAAGAACAACGGAGCGTATTTCATGGCTCCCCGCGAACCCAATATCATCAACGACTACACGACCATGCTGTGAAAAAGATCCATTCCGTTCAAGACCAACCGTCTATGTACCCTAAATGACAGAGAAAAACACCAGCTTGACACCTCTCACGGCCAACCGGGTGGGTATTTGGCCCTGTCCCATACTGCTCGCAAGATGGCGTCGGATATCATTCGCAATGCAACCTGTCACCGGAGATCGTATCATCCCTCTCTTGACCCTCAACCGGTCTTCATGCACAAAGCACCCGGCTTTCCTTACAGAGCAAAGACAGCAGCACCGGCACCCATTGCAATCAGCATGTACATGCCGATAGCCAGGTCACCAATGCTGAACAGAGACTTGTGCACCGAAGGCATAGCCAAAGAGGAGCTGGTAGATGTGCCAGAGGAGCTGGAGGAAGAGCCAGTAGAGGTCGATCCAGCGGTGGCCGTGGCGGCCACCGCGTTAACGGAGCTGGCGGCGGACAGCTTGGCGGTGCAGGAGGACGCGGTGGTGGCCGTCTTGATGCTGGCGGATCCGCTGAAGCTGCATGCCGAGTCGGCAGAGTCCTGGCCCTGGTAGTACTGGTCGAGGATGTAGGCCACCATCTGGGTGGAGTTGCACATGGAGTACGCGCCGTACACACCCGAGGTGGCGTTGGTCGAGACACCGGCACAGTACGACTCATCCTCGCCGCAAACGTAGCCGTAGATATCGCCGTATCCGTCAGAGTCCAGGTCCGAGGAGCCCACGCAGGTCAGAGAGTTGTACATGCACTCGCACAAGGCCGAGTCGGGCGTAGGAGGCAGGATGTCAGCGGCTTGCCAGTCATCGCCAACGGCAGGGCAGGAAGCAGCCGAGTTGGTAGCAGTGTATGCGTCCATTGAGGTAGAGGTGGGGTCGGCCTTGTTGACGCGCGAGCTGAGCGAGGTGTAGTCCTTGAGAGTAGAGACGCTCTTGGAGTTGATCTCGCTGACCAGACCTAGGGTACAACATAAATCAGCCACTGCTTTGTAATGTTTCAGATGAAGAAAAGATGGAATATTAGCAGACATACCGTAGTCGTTGTCCTCCTGGAAGTACATGTAGACGATGCCACCAGCAATAACCCCGGTCATGTCAGAGCTGTAGAGCTCAGTGGTTTCCTCAAAGATACGCTCGGCAGCACCGTCGTTGTTGCAGCCATACTCAGAGAAGAAGACGGGGATCGAGTAGTTGGAGAAGAAGTCAACGACCTCACTGTAACCCGAGGTTTCGAAGGTGCTCTCGCCACACCACTCGTAGATGTTGTAGCCCCAGAAATCAATGGTGTTGTCAGACTCGCCGCAGTTGAAGTAGTAGGCCATGTTGTCACGGATAGTGGCGTCGTCGTTGGCAGCGTACCCAACACCCATCCAGCGGTCGGCGGTGGAGTTGATGTAGGACTTCATGTCACGGACGGCAGCCTTGACGAAAGCGGAAGCATCGGTGTTGGAGGCGTTGTTGGTGACCTCGTTACCACCAAAGAATCCAATGACGTTCTTGTAGCCGGCCATGGCGTCGATGACGCTGGTGTAGCGCTCGTAAAGGGCGAGATCCCAGACCGGGTCAGAGCGAACAATAGCCTGGTCGGGCGAGGACAGGTCGCTAATGACATAGATACCAGCATCGGCCAGCAGGCTCATGCAGTCATCGTGGTCGGCAGTAGGGTCCAGGGCATAAGTACGGATGACGTTGGTGCCGGCAGCTGCGAGAATAGGCACATCACGGGCGCAACGGACAGAATCGGCCAGAGGGTCAATGTAGTCCAAATCAGAGTCGTCCCGCTTGGCGGCCTCAGACGACGAGGTGTCCCTCTGGTATGCAACACCCTTGATGAAGAACTGGGTGCCGTTCTCGTAGAAGAAATGTTGACCCTTCATGACGATGGGCTCAACATCGGCGTAGACCTGACCCAGAAGGGCGGCCAAGACAAGCGGCTTGACAGAAAACATGGCGACTGTGTTGTGAGGCGATATTTGTGGTGGCGGCTGTATTAGGAGTAAAAAGTAAGATGGTCTGAGCAATTGGTGTCAAGTTAGCCTAAACCATCCAAATGTAGAATAAGAGCGAGTGAGTGGTGTGTAATTGTGTGTAGTGAAGTGAGATTTTGTTGGAATGGATAATCGGTGTCGATATAGTAAAGGGGGCCAAGAATTGTCGAGTTCTGGGGCCAGTTATTTTTGGTTGGCTTGTTTGGTTTTGACAAGTTCGTCCGGGCTTGACGCGTGGACGTGACAGCTCAGCCTTGCATCGTTTGAGCATCCCATGTGTTTTGTTTCCAACTTTTCCAGTTTTGCAAAGGGGGCGGGTTCTTCAATGTGGCTGGGCTGGGTCCTGCTGTGTTTGTGGTGTTGTGTGGTGTTTCGTTTGGCAGGGACAATGTTCAAAGTGGATTGTGTGACTGTGGCATGACGTCTACGGCTTTGCGATCACGCACCTTTTTCACTGAATTGTCTTTTGCAGACTTGTTCTGGATTTTGACTTTTTTTTTTCGTTTAGAAAAGCACGAGTGCAAGCGAGAGACAGGAACTGTATGGTTCAATGAGTGTGGTGGGAGAAAAAGGGGACTGAGAAGAAAGCTGTCAAGAGGCAGTTGAGAGGCAAAAGAAGGGCCTGGTTCAACATGCACAAGTGACTGTTTGAGTGGGATGATGAGAAGGAGGGAGAGAACGACTCGAATGGCAGTTGGATGCTGGACGAGGCCAGAGAAAAAGGGAAGCAAGAAGCAGGAAATGGAGTGGCCAAGGAGATGGCGATGGAGTCGATCCAGACAGGGGTGGTGTGCCGCAGAGGCGTGCGTCTATATAATCGCCTACCACGAACACGCAGCATTATTACCTGGTGCACAGTTCCAAGTCACCAAGTCATGTCGCACTTTGCGCCATCTCACGCAGTACAAGTGGTGTGGTTGTAGACACAGCTACTGCGTCCCTAGTGCTATGTACAGTGGATCTTCGGCGGACCCACCCCCCCTTTTCCACTACCCATCCGCCTGCCATTTGCATCCATCCGGCCATCCTCCCCCCCCCCTGCTTATGGTGTTCCCTCCACTCGTATCCACTCGGGTTATTTTCCAGTTTCTCAATCAACTGGCGACTGGCAGTGCCTTGACGAGGACATGACATGACTGGATGGGCACGCTTAGACGCCTGGAAAGCCTGGCCTGGCCTCCTGGCCATTGGGGCTGTCTGTCTTCATCGTGATGTTTGTGGGTCCACGCTTCACTGAACACCATGCCATCACCACGCAGGGGCCGACAATTGCCCGTGTGGCTATGCACATGCTCGTGTCATTTGGGATTGGGATTCTCTAGAGTTTGTAGGATACCACTTTGTATTGACAGCGACAGGCCGGATCGACAGGCAGATAAGACCATGAAGGATGGACATGGACCGCGAACTTTGAATGCAGGTATGAGAGAGAAAGTTGGCGGGTGATCTACAAAACACAATCTCCAGGTTGGGATGACTGCAACGCACAGCCTTTGGACTTCTCCGGGTACCTGTCCTGCTTTCCAGGGGTGGCCTGGCCTGTAATAAGCTCTCCAGGCTCATGCCTGTCACCCCGGTTAAACACAGTCGGCACGGTGCTGCCCGCATCCCGTCGATATTTCCAGACACATTTCTGGCAGCCTGGTAGGCCGTGCACAACTTATGCACTATCACCGACGCGCCCATGGACACCGAAGAAGAGATAGTGCTCCCCGTTTCCACAGATAATACGAGCCATGTGTGCTCGTCTCCGGCCAAATGCTGGTCACACTGTATAGTTCAGGGAACCCTCGACAAAAGGAGGCCCTATCCATGCCTTCATGACAGCACCCTCATCTCGACTTTCTCTGTTTATACCACGGCGCTACCAACAACGCGCTGCGCCCTAGGAAATGAAGCCGCATGAATCGTCGTTCCTTTGAGAAGCGATCGTTGGTTCGCAGAAGAAACAAGATGCAACCAACTTCCATGGCCTTTTCCACCTTGCGTACATACTATGTAGTATACGGGCAGGACGGGCAGGCCGTCAGCCTTCCTCCCATGCACTGTTTTGATCCCTCAAGAAATTGAACTCGTGCCTAGCTCGTACTTCTCACTCCGTCGTCGGTTTGACGGCACCGCCATCTATGATTCTTCAAGACAGTTTCGGCTCTGCGGCACCGTGCTGCTAATCATAATTGCTGCCGCTGGTGATCCTCCTTTTCTCCCTTGATGAGGATGGATGCTGTTTGCGGTCTGCCCCCGGGTCGGCCTGAGCTCCGCCTCCTCCGGTATTTCGGCACTGACAAAGGACGCGTATGCCGCCACTCGTTTGCCGCCTTGCTGGCATAGCACATACGTATGTCACTATTGCCCTATCGGCGGCCAGGCGGCACTAGGTAAAACCTTCAAATACGAGCCTTGCCCTCCGACTCAAATCGATAGCCATTCCGTATTGTGTCTTGTTGCTCGAGCTCATCATCGATAATCAAAGTGTCGATGCTCAACGTGTCGCTGATCGAGGTCTCGTTGTCTTCGTCTGTGTCGGCTTTGGGATGTTTTCGTCTTCGTCTTGTGTGGTCGTCTTGCTTTGTAGTAGAGATTGCCGACCTGGTACAACACCGCGTCCCACAATTCGTAAGTCTCCCACCACAAAGTCTTGGCTGGGTTGATCATGTTCAAAGTTTCGTATGCGACGTCACCAAGAATTCTAGTATCTTCGATGATGCTGTGTCGCTACCGGGCTAGAATCGCCAGGTGGAGATACCACGCATTTATATACTCTTATGGGTAGTCTGTGGTCAAGCGCTCAGCTGCTTGATCTCACTATGACTCTTATTGCCATAGAAAGTTCTGTCGACGACGGCGACCTTGGCAAGGCTGAGCCAATGTGCCAAGCCGATCATCTGCTGAACAAGCCCTGCTGGGCATTTGCTTGTGCTGCTCTGTTCCGTTAGCGCCATGGTCACCCGCCGAGGACGCCCGTGCCGTCAGGTCGTTCGTAGCAGCCTTGTATGCGCACGAGATCTCCGGCTTGGCGCCAATTCAGCACCGTCAGCCCGGAGCATCACCCGCCCCAAGCCACCCCGGCTGACGCAGTGACTCAACGGCCTTTTCATTTGTGTGTGCAAATTTACCTGTCAAACTATCCCGTCTATGTGCGGTGTTGGTACATACACAGTAGATGAGCCACTCGGCGATCAATACGCTGCCAAGGTGTACTGCCAGGCTGACAGATGTTGTGATGCTTTTGTCTTGCTGATGACTGCGAATTGTCAATATCGATCGACAGGAGGTCGGTGCTACTCAAAAGTCTCACCATGTGTCTCGCACCACTGCTGACATTGCAATGCTCACGACTGCAAATCCTCGATTACCAGGAGACTTTGACTCCTGACTGCAGGTCCGTGAAATCAGTCCCACATGAGATGTTATCTGAAGCAGCGGGTCAGTCGTACTACTATCGCTACCTAGGCGGATTCCAACGTCCATGCGTATCACGGCTCGCTTGCTTCTGCTCGCTAGACACGGTCTTTTCCCCTGTACATGCGTGGTTTACCGGGCTTCTCTACTCCCAAAGTCTTGGGCTCACTCCTCGGAATGACCAGTTGGGGCTTTGATGGCGTATCATCTCGAACTTCAGAACCTCAGCTACCTTTGCCCATCTACCAATTTACCCATCTACCTAGCTACGTGATCCGTCTGAAGTCGGAAGAGACCAATTGCGCGACACTTTACGACTGATGCTTCATCGCCCTCTACGAATCAAACCGTCTCTGCGCTCTCTGAAGAGCAATTTTACAGAGCCACTTCAAGTGCGTCAATGCTGCTTCGAAAGCTGTGCTACCTGTCTCCTGCTCTGGGGACACCACTTGAAGTTTGTTTCAAGTAGCTCATTTTAATAGTCCCGGCAGCGCTCGTCCTGTGTGCCCGGACACATCCCAAATAAGGACTGCTATGCAGCAAGTGGTTGTGACTTGGACCCGGGCAGGAAAGCAGGAAAATATTGCAAATAGAGACCAATCTCCAGGGCATTATGGGACTGGACCCTTCGCATTAGAGAGCAGCCCCCGTGTCGATACTCTAACAGTCGGTCATGCCAAAGAACCACTGCAGTCATTCCTCTACGGCATGGCCTGAGAATGGCTACTGGGCCCCCAAGTGGCGCATGCCCATTTGGAAGGATTTGCTACAGTTGGACTACGCAGGCATTTATCGCAAATTAAGAGCCGTGAATGTTCAAATAGTCACAAGCAGCCACGTAGCGCCAAAAGTGGACTGGACAATCATTTTATTGTTCAAATGCCAAGAGATGTACAACACAGGAGTGAAGCCCAGAGACGACACACCTTCTGGCAAAATACTATTTACATTTGAAGTCGCAAGCCAACACGTACAATCAGATCAATGCAGCCTCTCTTCCCGAACGAAAGTGCGAAGCACATGATGCGTCCTTGCTGCGCACAGCCACCCATGCACTCTCAAAGTACGCTTAGTTGCGCGCTTTGAGCTCCCTCGCGTGGCGACGGCGTCTGCGGGCGGCGGCGGCACAACCATCGTCATCATTAGAAGAGTCCGTAGACGAAGCGACAGTAGCCGAGCCAGTGGAAGACGCGCCAGAGGCAGAGCCCGTAGCAGTAGGAGCGGCAGAAGAGCCTGAAGAGCCAGTGGCAGAAGGGGATGAACCAGAGCTGGACGATCCGTCGGTGGAGTCGGTGCCGCCAGAGTACAGGGCCGGGCCGGGGATGGTATAGTTGGTCAACGTAGTGTACGGGTTGAAGAGAATACCAGGGTCGGTGGGTGTGTACAAGGCCGTTCCGAGGGTGCCTGATGGGCTGTCGGAGCCACCGCCAGTGATGGCAATGTTGATGCAGAATGGGTAGTTCTGAGCTCCACCCTCGCTGTTGGCGCCGTGCATCGCAATGATCTCGTGGCGGAAGACATAGCTGCCAGAGGCCAGGGTTGAGGGGACGGTGACGGACCAACTGTTGTTGTTGGAGATCAGGTCGGCGGTGGCCCAGGTCTGGGTGTCCAGGTCGATGGCAGCCTCGTCAATCTTGACCCACTCGAGGGTCGTCTTGTCGACGGTGCTGCACGCGTCAGAGCCAGTTCCACAGTTGGCGACGTAGGTCAGGACGGGACCAATGTGGGAGTCTGGCCAAGTCGTCCAGTAGAAGTCGACGGTACCGCCAGCCGTCACGGAGGCGGTCGTGTTGGCGTTCTCGGCGTTCTTGTGGCAAATGATGTCGGCCTCAGCGTAGGACGAGGGCGCGACGTAGCCGTTGTCGGTGGCCTCCTCGTACCAACCAGCCGTGGACGGGTAGGTTCCAGTGTTTATCTTGGCATAGTAGTAGTCGAGAATGAAACCTTGGTTGTAGGTTCCATCCGTACTAAAGCCCTGGACAAGGCCGTGAGCGTATGCCTTGGCGGCGAAGGCACCAGCTACGGCGAGAGAGTTCTTGAGAGAAGGCATGTTGTTCGTAATGTTGACAAGAGAAGATTTACAGGGTGGTTGCCAATAGCTTGTCAAAGTGAATGGAATGCAAGAAGGGGTCAAAAGAGTGAGGATCCCAGCTTCACGCAGTGAAGACGACCGTACAAGAAAGAATGGAAGGGTGATGAAAAAAGTCCTGATGAGAGATGTTCTGAACGAATGAAGGTAACACACATCGTGGCCGAGCAGCCTCGAGGATTATATACCTTCCAACCCGCCTGGCATAGGCTCGGAAAGAGACAGAACCCGGAAGATACGAGGCTCCAAGCGAGGGGATCGATCAGATAGCTAACAGGATCATGCTGAACGTCGTGACGCCGTCAGCCTAGCCAAAGGGGGCCACCGTTCGGCGCGAAGCGAGAGATAGCGATAGGCGGAAGGGGCAGTGATGTCGTCGTTGGGGACAAAAGTCGATGCCGAATGCAGACTGCCCCGTTTGCCTAGACCTGGGCCTGGGCAGGAGCACAGTGGGGATTAGGGTGTTTTGTTTTGAGAGCAAACGCGGGCAGGAGAGTGGTGGACGTTGGGGGCAAAGCAGAGCCGCACTATAGATCGTTCATGGGTCCATACTTTGTTTAATGAGAACCGGGGTGCCAGGAGTCTTGGCAGACAGGGCGTTCCGGCGTCTTGTGGCGCTGCACCAGCCCCTATGGTTTCGTCGTGCGGGATGGGGCCGAATTCGATAGGGATGAAGCATTGGCGTGGACACTTGGTACCAATAGAGATTTGCATGCGAGTACGCGGGGCTTCGTCGCCTCACGGGAGCGTCATTCACAAGTGCAAGTGCAAGTGCACCTTGTGCCCCATCCGTGCAGAGGCGTAGGGCCAGTATCCGTACGTAGTGCAGCCAGCTTCCTCTTACGGATGCCCCGTGCATAAGGAATCCATCGACGCGATGTCATGTACCCGTTGTGAGCCGGAATCTCTTGAGCCTCTTGCCGAAAGAAACAGACCAACAAATATTGTCCTGTGTTCCATACCAGCCTTCCTTCTCATGGCTGCTTCCACCGTCCCCATTGTGATCCTTGACATCGGACAATTGAAGAAGTTGGTACTTGCAGGTTGTCAAACGTATATGGGATGAAACATCTCGCTCGCATGCGCCCGGGGCTGCTCTGGAGTGGTGACCCCAAGACGGCAGATCCGAGGGAAGACGGGAGGGGAGGTTGACCAAGGCGGGCCGAACAAGGGAAGTATTCACAGAACCAAGCGATCCGGTTCATCTGCTCTGCTCCTTTCCTTTCGTCCCGCCTCACTTGTTAGCCTGCTTTATTAATCTCGCTGATTCCCAGCAGCGCGCATGAACGCACCGACTCACCCAGCCCGGCTTGGCCTCGTCTGGTTTTGGCCGCTTGGCCTATGCGTGCGAGGATTGAGCTGTATGAATTCCCTTTGAGCTTGAAGACGCAGACTGCTGGATGGGAACTACGCATCACGGTCTGAAAGTAAGACGACATGCATTGGCAGATAAAACCAAGGAAGACACTGGACACGGTCTATCTTTGCGAATTGCCAGTCTTGACTTTACCACATCGCACCACACTCGTGGGCCTTTGGAAAGACTTCTCGAGCAGGCCGCCCCTCTCGCCTTCCAAGCACAAACCCAAGGTCGAATTGCCATGCCATGAAGCACTCGCTGTCCTCGGTCAGTTCAATACCGTCTCGTGCTGCTTTCCTCGTTTGGTACATGGTAAGAGTCTCGTCACTTTCAGTCGACAGCATATCTCAGTAGCTGTGTGGAGATGTTGGTCGAGGTCTAGGGAGTGAGAGAGAGGGCGATCCACTTTTGGGCTCAATGTCGCGCAGCTATGGTTGATAGTGGGCGTGCAAAAGAGAGAGATATATATTGATCCCCAGGGCGCACGTGCGTGACGTGTGTGACGTGTGTGGGTTGTATGTTGGGTTGGCTGCAGTGGCGGTCGAGAGCTTCTATATGGATCATAGGTACCTAACCTAGGTACTGGTGACGTTGGCGTTGAAGCTGATGAGATTGCGAAGCGGGGATGACAATAAAGAGACGCGCAATTGGGAGTCGGAGTTGGGAGCCGATAGCCGAGCACCCGTCCAAGTCGCTCCTGGGTATTGAAACAGCTCGCTTTAGGCGATGTCTAGCAGTGCAACAGGGCTATTAAGCAAGAAATCCAGGGTACCTAGGTACCTAAGGCCTGCATCGGTGACAGGCTGTCAACAGTGGTTGTGACTGCTCTGATTGAATCAGACTTGGCTCTTCCAACAACGACAACAACAGCAACAACATCAACATCATTATCCATCGCAGAAGAGGCCTCTCTCTTCAGTACCTCACAACAACACCAACCAATCAACCAACCAACCAACCAACCAGGTGCCAAGTATGCGAAAAGGAGTCGTCGCATTGGGCTGACGAATCTTTAATTGGCAACCGGCTCCACACGCTCCCATTCGACCTGCAGGAGAAGAAAGACGGGACCGCCTGGGAAGCCAGGGGAAAGCTTAGGTACTCTCGTCTGCCGTAAAAAAGCACAACCGCATCGCCATCCTATTGTGTCGAATCCCATCTCCATTCCATCGGCATCGGCATTGCAACACCGTCCCTGGTCAACCACTCCACCATCGAACCATCCGCATCCCATCCCATCCCAAATCTAACTTTGGGCGCCGTTGTTGGCTTTGGCCTCTCCCCCCCCCCACACCCCTTTCCTTGTTGCCCTTATTGGCCCCGGAACAGATTCGAAACGCGAACCCGCGTGTGCTGCAGCTGCGGCCCACCTTGTCACCCGCCATGTCGTCGCCGCCGCCGTCCTCACTGCCTCTCCGCGGGTCTGTGCCTGTGTCTGTGTCTGCTGCTGCAACTTTATCATTTCGCTCCCATTCCAGACTCATCGCGCCATTGACTGCGTCAAAAACAACCGCCACCCTCGTAGCCATCGCTGCCTTATTGCTGCCAATGGCTGACGCTCACGATCATGCCGTCGAGAGCATCCCCGACGGTTCCGCCACCTCGCCTGACCCTATCGTGCGTCTACCTACTCTGTCTGCTTTCTACCTCTACCGGCCACCTCGAGCTCGTCACTGACCTCAAAATACTTTAGGACTCGACATTATGGGCCCACATCTTCATCAATATGCTGGCCTTTGGCCTGCTCTTCCCCCTCGGCATGGTACTAGGCGTGAGTTGCCCTCCTGACGGGACAGTTGTCGAATGTGTTCAGCAGAAGACGCCGCTGACAAGTCACCTAATTCACTTTTCAGATGACCAAAAGTCGATGGCACGTCCCTATACAAGTCCTAGCTACCCTCCTGGCTCTACTTGGATACGCCCTCGGCCACATGCACGGCGGCCGCGAATTCCTGCCTGACAACGTCCACTCCCACTTTGGCGACTGGGTCTACTTCCACTTATTCGCCCAAATCGTTCTCGGCGTTTATCTAAAGCTACACCTCGAAAAGGGCTTCCACGGCCGTGTCCGCCCCATCATCCGCTCCATTCATGGCATCAGCGGCAAAGCTTTCCCCGTCGTTGTCTGGACACAGCTGATCTTTGGAGGTATCACTGCCCAGGGCTTCTGCCAGGGAGACCACCTCGGCCAATGCTTGGCCCACTTCATCATGGGCGGCGCTTTCATCGCCTACGGCATTCTCTTGACCATCCTCATGCTAGTGGGCCAATTGTGGCTCCGCCGCACCGGCCGTTCTCAAGAGTTCTTCGACTCAGTCGTTATTGCCGCTTGGGGCTGTGTCAACACCTTCACCGAACATCGCTGGGGCACTGCCTGGGTCAAGAACGACTGGCAGCACACCACTATGGGTATCGTATGGTGGTGCGCTGGCTTGGCCGGCGTGTGGTTGAGCCGGGGCCGTGATGGTTCCCCAAAGCGCAATTTTGTCCCCGGTTTCGTTATCCTCATCACGGGCTGGGCCATGTCTGCCCACCCCCAGGAACTCATGATCAGCGCCATGACCCACAAGGCTTTTGGCTACACCCTTATGGCTGCTGGTGCTACTCGCATTATTGAGGTCTCGTTCGTATTGAACGACAAGGTCGGCATTACTGACGACGGCTACGATACTCACAGCTTTCAATACATACCTCCTTTCGTAAGTCATTCCTAGCAAGTAGATACTGCCCTGTATATACTTGGCGCTGGCTAACGTTGTCTACCTGCAGCTTTTGTACGCTTCAGGCTTCCTATTCATGGGCGCGACCGAGGAACAGATGGCTTTGGTGGACGCATCTGGAATGGACGCTGTTGCCTACGTTCTCATTCTCTACAGCCTCGCCTTCCTGATGTTCCTCTTCACGAACGTACTTGTCCACCTATACGACCGCAGTATGAACGCACCTGGCGCCCCGAAGGGCCTCAACGGACACGTCGTAGGGGCACATGGGCGGGGCCCGGCGAACGCAGACGAAAGACGGCTACGGGACGTGGAGGAGTTTGAGTTGGACGGACTCATGAGCGACGATGAGGATGAGGAGCAAGCGCAGAGGCGTAAACTTCTCAAAGAGGGAGATGGTGAAAGGAGCGGAAGCGAGGGCGACGGCGAGGTTCTTTCTAGCCCCAGCACAGTGGGCAGAAACAATGAGCGCGTTGCGTAGGTGGCTCATTTCAGTCGTGTCTTGACGCTGGGCTTGAAATTCGGGACAAGATAGGCAATAGCTCCTCGCCCGCGTTTTCTTTTTTTGAAATAGACTACAAGAGGCATATGCGGGTGGAGCAATGACTGCGGTATGCCTGAACAGCATTGGGTAGGCGTTTTGGGCGGATTGCATTACTACGGTCTTGGGCGCTTTTCTCTGGCTATCTGCTTGTACACAGAAGGAGAAATTGCTTGGTGAATGACAGATAATGTATTTGAAGATGTCCCTACTACAGGATCTTGTGAGAACGCAAGCCATGTGATGGATTTGTACAGGGGAGGAATAGGCTACTGATAAGCCTCTTATCAGTCCAGACCCGCTAAAAGTATTTGGTCTCGTCTCGGTTCGCTCATCCAGTCAACAATCGACAACTGCTGCAAACGAAAAGCACCGTCTCCTCGACCCGACTACTCATTCTAACCACACTTCAATCTTACTAGCAAAGATGCCCTCCGTCAAAAACCCCAACACGGTCGGGCGCAATCGCACGATTGCGCAGCGTGCCAAAGCTCGCAAATCCACACGCAAGACCCTCAAGATGGCCAAGTTGCCCACACGTGTCGCGCAGGCCGACACACGGCGGGGTGCGCGCACTGGCTTGCTCCCCACGAGCGGACCCAACGCGGCCATGAGCAAGAAAAAGCAGCGCAAAGTTGAGAAGCAGCTGGCGCATGCCATCAGGCGGAAGGCCGAGATGGAGGCAAAGCAGGAGGTGGAGATGAAAGGTATGTCTTCTTACGGGTGGAGTGGGCGAAAATCCAGGTCTACACTGAACCACTGACGAGATGCTGGCGGAATAGATGCCAACGACACCCTGAAGACGAAGAAGCAGCTCAAGTTGGAGCGGGATGCGGCCATGGAGGCGCTGGAGAAGATGGATATCCAGTGATCGTCGATAGGCGTTGGGTCTTGGATATCAGGCACAAGAGAGATTCCAGAAGAGCAGCCAGAAGAAGAAGCACCTGAAATGCTGGTCGCTTGCCATTCAGGACAGACGACGGCCTTCTGGGTGGAATGGACCAAGGGGCAAGCCAAGCCCATAATAGAGACATTGAGACCACACGGGTGGTACTCGAGCGCTCCAGCGATGCCATTATGAATGTATACCGCTCTCAAAGGGGAGCAAGACTACACCGCATTGATATTATGCGGTTGGGTTTCAGGCAGATGAGGAGGTCGCGGCTTCTCAAAGCAACAACACCTGCTGGGAAAGACTCTACGCAGCTTTATGACACACGAGTCGTCTTTCCTAAAGGCTCTTCATGACAATGTATGGTGAAGTTACTGATGACAGTCTGCCGTGGAGTCTTGATTGCTTTGACATGGCCACTTTCTGTGGCTGTGGCTCGGTGGGGAAGCAGAATGGGTGTAAAAAGTATGTTGGACTGGCAGTTTACCAAGTTAACTCGTCTTGTTTTCAGACAACAACATTCTGGTCGTTTCACTCATAATTAAGAACGATGCTGAGTTGCACACACAGGCAACCGATATTCCTTGCTCAACCATCTTCTAACTACCACCTTCACAACAGCATGCAAAGCAACCAAGCCCGCGGCCAGTGCCACAAACCCCCGGACATAATTCATCCAACGCCAGCTAGCCAACTACCCCTCGACCTCACTCGTGCCTCCGCCGCCCACCTTCTCCCCGCCCCAAACCTTGCCACTGCCGCCCTTGCGCGCGATGCTCACCGGGCGACTGTTGACAGCCATGACAACCAGCTGCGTCCACGCCAGCGTCGAAAGACGACCATCTCGCCACGCTGCCTCGTGCCGGTGGCGGCAATAGCAGAGACGTGCTAGTAGGCGAGGGTAGCTGTACGAAAGTCTAGACATGGCTGCGAGGGGCACGACGGCTTTGGTGCCATCACGGAAGAGACTGTTGAGGATGCAGGTGCTGGTTTGGATGGGCAGGTTGTAAAGGTGTGGCACGAAGAGGAGCAAGGTGACGATGTTGATGCACAGAGGAGCAAGGTTGAAGCGATGCCAAGGAGGGTGGTGCTAGTGGGGACGGGGTCATCATATTCTGCCATTTTCTTGCGACTGTCTGTGTCCTTTTCTGGCACTTCACAGGTTGCTGGTGTAGGTGGAAGGGAGAGAGGAAATGGCAGATGCGCGCCGGCCGCATGGAGCGATGTATCGAATTACCATAGCATTTGGGCTAACATAGTCCGTATCTGCCGTGTGAGAGCGGCTGAGGGACCCCTCATTGCTATCAAAGGAGTGGCCACGAGCCGCATTGGATCTTCATGCCGTATAGCAACTGTTCAGCTGACGAACCTACCATACTAGTTGGACAGAGTCTGAGGTCCTCAATACCCAAGGCCGTTCTCGACTAGGGCGTTTGGGTGTGTATGGGTGAGCAAGTACTTGTACAGTAAGTATTACATGGAATATGTCAAGGGCTCACTCAGGTGGTGCTACCCAACTGGCTACGTTCGAATGACCAAAGCGCAATACCATAGTGACGGCCATGTTCTGAGCCATCTACGGATCTATGTCTATTCATACATGACACATCGCCACCCTCCATCATGGAGAGCCATTGCTTTTCTCTTTCTGCCAGAGCCCGCGACTCACAATCTGCCAGCATCCATCTCACCAATGCAGTGCTTTTTTTTTTGGTGCCCAACCTTCGCGGACCAACCCATTTGCATGCAGAGTCCACAATCCAACAAAAAGATAAACGTGACTGACTTCCTCTTCAGTGATGTTATTAGCGTTGTGACACATTGAGGGCCATGTACCGTCCTAGTCACAAGACTGCCCTTCCCGATGGTATGTACGTGCCGCTGTTGTTGTCCGGCGTGCCAAAAAACAAATCAAGGAAAAGAAAAGAAAAAACTCAAGTCTGCCACTCAAATGTTCCTTCCCAAACGCCTGTCGCCTGTCTCAGTCGACGTCTATCACTATTCAGTCAAAGAAACACGCTGAAAGATTAGTCAACCTCTCCATCCGCAATGGCAAGCCGCTGCTTGGCTGTCTTGGCCTTCTTGCTAGTCTTGCCCTTCTTCTTGCCTGCTGGTGCTGCCTCAACGGGCGTTGCGGTTCCTGACGCCTTATTTCCATCATCGAAATGACCCTCACCTATAATCAAAGGAACAAACAAATTAGCAACCTCTCAAAGTCTCGCAAACGATGGTGTGATAGTGTTTAATGTAGACTCACCTTCGTGGTACATGTCGTCCAAGGAGACAGCCTCGCCCTTCTTACGCCTGCCGCCCTTCTTCTTCTTCTCCAGCTCGCCGGTAGCGGCCATCTCCTGCTCACGCTGTTCAATCATCCTCTCCACCGCATCATCATCATCAGCAAGCCACATGGCGATGTCCTTGTTGCGATTCTCCGGTGCGCGCCGGCCGGAGAAGTCAACACCAGCACCGCTGCCGCCGCCAGTAATGACGACACGTTGCACCTCTTCTTTCTGCATTGCTCGCTTTCTGATACGCTCCTCAATAGTACCGCGTGTGATGAGGCGATAGACAGTTACCTGTCTCGTTTGGCCCAGACGATGAGCGCGGTCCATGGCCTGCGAGTCGATGGTGGGATTCCAATCGGAGTCGTAGAAGATGACAGTGTCTGCGGAAGTCAGGTTGATTCCGAGACCGCCAGCACGCGTAGAAAGCAAAAAGATGAAGATCTCAGGTCGCGTCTGGAAGTCATGGACTGTGTCACGTCTATCCTCGAGCTTTGTCGAACCGTCGAGTCTACAGAATTTGTAGTTGCGATACGTCAGGTACTCCTCCATCAGGTCGATCATGCGTGTCATCTGGAAGTACAGCAGCACACGGTGGCCCTCCTCCTTCAACTTGAAGAGCAACTCATCAAGCTTCGCGAGCTTGCCCGAGTCTGTCACAAACCGCCGCATCGACGGCACCGAAATGTTGGTGAACCGTCTCTTCTCGTTATCCGGCGGGGGCAGCAGGCCAGATTGAGGGATCTGCTCCAGAGGCACCTTCTGCGTGATGAAACTTTTGGTCTCTTCCGGATGAGGCTCGTACAATACCCTCCGTATGGGAACATTGAAAATAGTATTCTCCCGCTCAATGTTGGCAGCCCGACTGTTACAAGTGACATCGATTGGTGGCGCCGTCGCACGAGGGCGGCCAGCCTGCTCGAGACGGCCCAGTCCGGTGTCGTCGTAGGCAATCTTCGAAACATTCATGAGGCTATCCAAAATGCCTTCTCCTGTGATATCTGCCAACGGCTTGCGATCGGCGCGTCGACGTATCTGGAAGAGGGCATGAGCCGGCGTATAGTCCTGATTCTCTGGGTCGTCATACACCACCTGCATGCGACCCAGACGATTCTCCTGTTTCGCCAGACGAGTGGCACGAGTGAAGATGTCGTTATGACCAGCCTCACACAACTCGGCAGGGCTAACATCAGCAAAACGCAGCCACGAGAAAGCGTCAGTGCCGCTCGAACTCTCGTGAATATTCTCAGGCGTCCAAATGTTCATCATGTGATTGAGGTACTTGTTGCGGAATCCGGCTTTCTGGTTGTCACTGCCTGCCTTGAACAGCCGACCTCCATCACGCCAGACAAGGTTAGGCAGCTCCAGGTCGATCAAACTGCGTGTAGAGTACGCGACCGGGACGTCGGTACCTTCCCGCACGAACGAGGCCGTCTCCGCGAAATAGCCAACCGAGAACGGCGAAGATGTATCGGCCCGCTCGAACAAGTCGGGGTGATTGCAGACTTTGCGAAACTGCATGACCAAGTTCATCAACGTGCCGTTATCGCTGTCATCTCCTGCGGTGGCTCTCTCAATGAGGTCCATGATGGAAATCTGATTGCGCAGGTTGCTGTAGTAGGCCCGCTGCCGATATGTAAGATCACAGAAAATATCAAGCTCTATCTTGTCGCCGAGCTCCTTCTGGACATGCTTCTTGACACGACGAAGCATAAACGGCTTCAGAATCATGTGCAAACGCTTCAGTTGATCCTCATTGAGCTTCGTGTTGCTCTGTGCATGAGACTCAATATCCTTGGAGAACCATTCACTGAACTCATCATGCGAGTCGAAGAGCGATGGCATGATGAAGTGCAGCAGCGCCCAGAGCTCCTGCATGTTGTTCTGAATAGGTGTACCCGTCAACAACAGACGATTTCGGCAGTGGAAGCCTAGGAGACACTTCCATCGAGAGCTCTGGGAACTCTTGATGGCCTGTGCCTCGTCGAGGATCATGTACTGCCATCCCATTTTCTGGAAGTAGCTGACGTCCGACACAACAAGTTGGTACGAAGTCACCATCACGTGGAAGCTAGCTTCTTTCTTGTATGTCTTGTGCTTGCGGTCCCAAAATTTCCGAAGGGTCTTTCGATCTCCAGCAGTTCCCCAGTAGGGGAGCACCTTGAACTCCGGTACAAACTTGCGGATCTCTTGCTCCCAATTGTGTAGGGTTGACGCAGGTGCGACGACGAGGAAAGGGCCCCAGACATCGTGCTTCTCTGCGAGATAGGCCATAACGGAAATAGACTGGATCGTCTTGCCAAGGCCCATCTCGTCGGCCAAGATGCCATTGATGCCCTGTTCGTATAGATTGACGAGCCAATTGAGACCCTTGAGCTGGTACTCTTTGAGCTGAGCATTGAGCATCTTGGGCTGCTCAATCTCAACCTCGCCCATACCAGTGGGATTTTGAAAGTTCATCTCACCGTCCTCATCCAGCCCATCGTCCTTGTTGAAATCCCTGGCCTTCTGCTGGGCCTCGGCCAAAGCGTGCTGCGCATTAGCCTTGGCGATCTCTCGAAGCTTTTCCTCGTCTTCTTCCTCAAAAGTGAGGTTGTCGAATTTGGTAACCTTAGCCTTGGACGCCTCGCCTCCATCGTCGTCAATATCCATGGCACTTGCGTCTGGAGCCTCTTCTTCGGTAGTGATCTCAGGATTGTCAGTACTGCGCTCAACCTCGTGTGTCTTGATCTTCTTGCCGATGAAGTGGGAGTACAGCTCGGTCTGAGAAATCAGGAAATTGAGCTTCCGCTTTTGTCGGGCGGCCTCGCGATCGGCCTCCTCCTTGCGGGCGTTCTCCAGCTCCTGCTTCTCTGCAGCCTTGCGTAGATCACGTTCCTCGCGCTCATTCCGCTTCCAGAAGCCCATCATATCACGCATGACACGCTTGGCGCGGGCCTGTAGATCCTTGGTACCCTTGTTGGTTCGTTGCTGCCACCGTTTGGCCTCCTTGGAAGCGAGGACGGCCGTCTTCTTGAGATTCGTTTGTTTGACCTGGTAGGAATCAGATGCCAGCCTGTACACCTTCCCAACATCCTTGCGAGCCAGATCACGCCAAATCTGATCATAGATTTGGTTGAATCCCTTAGATTGAAACTTGGTCTCCAGAGCATCCTTGGGCTCCTCGACGACCTTCTCCTTTTCCTTGGGATCCTTTGATTCCAAAATCTCTTGATCACCAGTTGATTCCTCTTTAGGTCCCTTCTTGTTGATCTTGATGCGAATTTGCTTCGGCTCCTCTTTGGGCGGCAACTCCTGCCCAGCATCGATAGCAGCTTGTGCAGCCTTGGCTCGATTGATCTCTTCCCGTTTCTGCTCAGAAGATTTCTTGGGCCGCACACCTGTCTTCGGCCCCTTCTTGGATGGCTTACTAGGTTCCGCGTCAGTAGCTGAGAATGTAGACATGATGCCACCTTCCAGATTGATCTCGAGGGGTGGCATGTTGCGGGCAGGGCCCTTGATGCCTCTGTCTAGGATGAGCTTGGTCTGCTGGGCCTTCTTGTTGGCACGCTCAGCCTCGCGCATGTGTTTGAGGCGCTCGGCTTCGTCGCCCTCAAGCTCAGCAGCTCTGGCCTTTGCAAGAGCCTGTTCCTTTTGCTCGATAGTCACAGCCATGGACTTCTCGCGACGACGCTTTCGTTGCATATCCTTCTTGCGCTCTTTCTCCGCGACAACCTCCTGCTCACGGACCTCGCCCAGCGCCTCGTCGTAGAACATCTCATCGTATCGACGCTTGCCCAGGTCCATGTGAAGGGAGATGTGTTGGTCCATTAGGCCTTTGAAGTGAGACCTGCGTATGGAGCCGGACCTGACCTCGAGGGCTTCTATAGCCCGCGTCCGACGCTGTAAGCGTTGTTGCCAGGCTTTCTGTTCTTCCTCCAGGTCAATATCCTCAGTATCGGCTGTATCGACGTCTAGCTCATCCATCTTCTCCTTGATCTTCTTCTCCTTGCTTGCCGAGAAACTTCCCTGCGGCTTGGGCTGACCATTGGCGGTGCGCTTTGCAGGTACGCGAGGCCCTGGCGAAGGTGTCTCCTTCTCCTTGTGGGCAGATACACGCCTAGCACCCTTGGACGGAGTCTCGGATGACTTGAGATCGGAAACACGCTTTGGCTTACGGGCCGGTTTCTTACGCTCAGCCTTTTCAACAGGCGCATCATCCATCCTCTCGTCCTTAACGGCAGCTTCGACAACTTTGGGCGGGGGAGACGGGGCTCGAGTCCTGGGCTCTGGCTCGGAGCTGGAAAGGATATTGGAGAAAGACATGATGTCGCGACTGGGCGTCTGTATGAAGAAAATCAAGTTAGTGTCGCCCTCGAAACAAGCCGGAGAGCAGAGGGACATACGTTTGCAGGAGGTGCAGGTGCCTTGAGCACTGATGGGGCGGTCGGGGAGTGCAGGGCTGCAGTGGCCTGGGCACTGGCGGAGCCAGCAGAGGTGATGGCCTGTCGCAGACTAGGTGAAGCCATGATGGGAGGGTGACTTGGGGGACTCATGGATCCAGCTGGGTGTGAATGGGAGACCGGGCTCCTTGGAGGAAACTTAGGGGCGACAGGTGAAGTGTGACTGCTGTTGTAGTAGGATGGATGGTCCACAGGCAGCTTTGGGGGATAGTCCCAGTCCCTGCTCAAAGGATCGCGAGGCTGTCAAAGGATGGCAGATTTGTTAGTCAATGCAAATTCATTGTTATGTACAGGCATCCGAGATAATGCGTTGCTTGCAATGTTGATGGAATTCAAAGATGATGGAGGATGGATTGTCAAGTCTAGAGTGTTGGAAGAAGGGAGATGCTAAAGGTCAGAGCTTTGATGGATTAGGTGAAAGTGTGAAGCACGCCGAGGGAAGTCGGGTATGATGGTTGGCAATTTGGAGCCGCTTGGCCTGCCGTCGACTTCCACTACAGAGCCCTGATCACCAGGCAATGAATGCCCAGTGTGGTGGATTAGAGGCAGTGCGTGACATGGTAATGGTAATTCGAGGAGCAACAGTGCAACAATCCCAATGCATCAATCCCAGTGCATCATTCAAGGCTGGTATATGTTCCGTTTCTTTTTGTTTGGTGTTTTGGTCATCGAGGTTGCTTTTGACTCACTTACCTTGCCGGATGATGAGGCCTGGCTCTGAGGTGCGTTGTGACGGGCGGAGCCTGTGTCACTGGCCCTCCGATCGCTGGTTACCGTAGTGGTGGTGGTGTCGGTAGTCGGATCGTAGTATTTGCTGACCGTCTTGTCGCGAGGAGGATCGCGAGCGTCGCGCATGTCGGAGGGATAAAAAAGGTGCGGAGGCGCGTGCAGCGGCGATCGAGGAGGTGCAGCAGTGGGCGGCAGTGATGGAGGAGCTGCTGATGTCAAGAATGGATTGTGAAGGCCAGAACGGGAGCTTGTGCCGTTGGCGTTGGTGTGCGCATTGGGCGCGGCAACGCTGGGATTGGCGGCGGAGGCTGACGAGGGAGAGGCCGAGCTGGACCCGGGGAAATGAGGCCCATGGAAGTCTGGTTGGGTGGGACTTCGCAGGTTGAAGGCATGCCGCGGTGGTTGCGCAGCCGTAGACGACGAAGACGAAGCTGCGGCTAATGGTGATGTATTTGGGTTAGCAGCTGATGGAGCGGCAGGGCCGTTTTCGCTCAATTGAACGGGGTTGAGAATGTCGCGGCGCCGCCTTTCGTCCCGGTCGCGATCGCGGTCGCGGTCGCGCTCCTCGTCATAGTCATGCATGGCTGTTGGTCTCTGCAAGACGGTCGAATGAAAGTTTGATTCCATATTGCCAACAATTGCCAATCTTGTAGTCTCCCGCGATAGTTGATTCCTTATTCAGAGTCGCTTCATGCGATGTGCCAGTTGGACTGGAATGCTGTATCAATGCAGCCCGGTCGAGGACGATCCCTAGACCGCGAGCCCCAGATCTCTCCTCTGGTATCTTGGGTTGCGGTGGCGACAGTGACCCATTCGCACCGAGTCGCGAGGAAAGGTTGTCGTAGCGGGGAGAGGGGGTTGATTCGAGGCCGTGTAGCGAAGCAGTCTTGTTCCTTTGACTGAGGAATCCGAAGGATAGTGGCAATCACCGGTGACGCAGTGATTAATGGTGCTAACAGGGTTCTATTCGCTCGGATGGGACAACTTGGGAATGGCCTTGTTGCAATAGGTCGAGTAAGTTGATGGCACTGGGCGGAGGAGGCAGAGGGCGACTGCGCGCGCTCTGGTATGGCTGCGGGTGGGGGTTGCGGGTTGGTGGTGGCAGACAATCAATGCAAGGATCGCGAAGACAGGGCGTGGTGTTGAGTGGAGATGCGTAGAGCAGAATTGGCAGGGCTCTTATCGAGGCGGCGGAGTGCTCTACAACTGCTCTTCCAGCCGAATCAGCCAGGCCGTGCAGAGAAAAGAGTGCCTATGTATGCCCCTGGAGGGTTGAAGCTAACAAGCTTTTTCCTCACGATGTTTTGCTGCCGGGACCTCAAGTCCGATTCAACGTGTGGAAGGGATGTGTTCACTGCCGATAATAAATTGGCACAGCGAGGCAGTCGCGACAAACTGTAGCTACGATCAAACTTTTGAAGATAAAGTCAAGTTATTGCCAATGATCCGAAACGGTGGCGCGTGTCGTATCGGATTGCGACGTTTGGTTTGGTTTGGCTGGTCTGGTTCGGATCGTCGGGGCTTTCTCTGTCACTAATTCTCTTCTCTGCCCCAGCAGCAGCAGCAGCAACAACAATATCAAAGACTCGTCCTTTCTGTGTGTTCTTCAGGCCAGTCTACCACCACCTTTTATTTGCGATGCGGTGCTTGTTTTAACTGCTGCGTAGTACAGTACTTATGTGAAGTACCTAGGGAATGGGTGGGTAGATGGAGTCAGAGATGCCAGAGACAAAGTAGAGGGCGATAGACGATGGAAATATAGACGGGTCTGATGACGATGGTGGTGATGCCCATCATCAATTTGCATGTTCAAATTGAACCTTATCTCAACGAGGACAGTTGTGATAATGAATGAGAATTGGGGATTGCCTCATGATAAAAATGTTCTTTGGCCTCCTGACCTACCTACCTCACCACTTCCATTTCACACTTCCACGTCCACTTGCCGCGCCGCTCGCTGCACACCTCATCTGCTGCGTGTGCACCCAGAACAGCCCGAGAAGAAGGTGTGTTCCAGCCTTTCCCAGCCCGGGGCTCCGCTGACCAGACCTCAACCCAGGTCTAGCCCCCTGGCCCACCGCAGGGATGACTCCTGTCAGAAAACCTACCCAGGTACCAAGATATGCTACTACGACTCAATACTCACTGTGCTAGTCACTGTCAGCCTGCCCAAGCTTCCTGGCCTTCCAAGCTGCGCTGAGTTGCTGCCACCCGTCCCCCTTTGACGCCTAACCTGGTAGTCTTTAAAGGCTACTATGTACCTACGGAGTGAGCCTCCCAGACGGGCAAGGTCGTTTACACATTCATTTCTTTCTAGAGATGTGGAAGGCCACGAGACGTTATAGACTACACAGTATGCAAATATAATTCGGCAAAAGAACATAGACCGATCTTGACGCCCTACAAGGATAAGGCACTTGAAATAAAGCACTTTGTACAGTGGTGGTATTTTAAGTCCGTTGACTCCGGGTTTGTCATGGTCACAATTGCCACCGAAAACTGTGCGGTGTACTGACCCAAATCACAACGTCAACGACCTTGCCTGGTCTTCATACCCGCCCATCAAGCAGCTGGGGCAGCTTTGGCCACGGTCACCAAGCTTCGTCTAGAGACAAATTGCTACCGAAGCAAGGAAATGGGGAAGACCAAATTACTCGAAATCGAATCGTCTATTCCGCGAAATCACTAACTCCAGGCGGCCTGAGCAACGAGGGCCACCTCTCCAATACCGCCTCTTCGCTCCCAGATCCTGTTGCATCTAATGGACCCAGCAGCCTTGGGGTCCCCTTGCACGCCTCGTTCTTTCTCAGCATGACTTGCCTATCCGGAGATACTCTCGTCTCTGTGCTGGCGAGGCCGCCCTCGTGCTCTTTGTTTGTCTATCTTGATTGGCCACTTTTCAAATGCGCCCACACCCAACCTTCACAATAATTCGCACCCGTCTATAGCCACCAATAGCATGCTCTATCTCGACATAGCCGACCTCGCCGTCTTTGTATCATGCAGCGTGAAGGGATCATGTCATTGAGAAAAAACCACAGTAACTACCTCAAACTCAGACTGCTCCGGCCGCAAGCATCTTCTTGCGCAGGTAATTCTTGTAATCTCCAATAGAGCCATCCCATGGCTTTATCGACCTGTTCTCGCACACCAGAATTTGCTTGGCGATCTTGTCCAGCAATCTACAGATTCATCTAATTAGCTGTGACTTCGTAAAAGGTGGGGTGGATTCTACAAAGATGTAGATTAGGATACGTACCTGAAATCGTGACTGACGACAATCACTCCTCCTGTGAATGCGTTGATGGCATCCGCCAGACTGTCAATGGTCGGAATGTCCAGTCCGTTGGTAGGCTCGTCCAGCAGCAGCATGTTGGGAGCCTCGATCGCCAGCAACGCAAAGACGATACGACTCTTTTGGCCCTCTGACAGCGTGCCGATCAGCGCCGTCTGTGATTCACCCGAGAGGCCGTACTTGCCCAACTGCTGGCGCCAGTACTGGTAGTCTTGCGACCGTTCTGGGTACCTGTCGCGCACAAAGTCCAGCGACGACTTGGTCAAATCCAACTGCTCAGCCGAGTGCTGCGAGTACATGCCCATCTTCAAGTGCGTGTGTCGGCTGACGGTACCGCCCGTGGGAGACAGCTTGCCCGTCATAAGACGCAGGAGTGTAGACTTGCCCACACCGTTGGGGCCCACCAGCGCCGTCCGCGAATCCATGTCAAAACCGAGGTCCAGATGTTGGTACAAGTCATCCTCGGTCTTGCCCGAGTACGAAAAGGTGACGTCGTCAAATGCCAGCACGGGTGGGGGCAGCTTCTCGACATCGGCGAAACGGAAGGAAAAGGTCCGCTCATGAATGACAGGCTGGATGAAGCCGTCGGCCTCCATCTTGTCCAGAATCTTCTGGCGAGACTTGGCCTGACGGACCAAGTTGGCGTAGGTTCCAGCTTTGGCAATAAACTCCTTGATGTCCTTGATCTCGGCTTGCTGCTTCTCATAGGCCTTCATCTGGTTCGTTTCCTGCTCCGCACGAGTCTTTGCGTACGAGTCGTAGTTACCACCATAGTAAAGGAGCTTCTTCTCGCGCATGTCGACCATCTGATTACAGACACCGTTGAGGAAGTCCATGGAATGAGAAATAAGAACCAAAGTTCGTTCCCACTTCTTCAAGTACTCCTCAAGCCACACACAGGCCTCCAGATCCAAGTGGGCAGTGGGGTCGTCGAGTAGAAGAAGGGTGGGCTTGACGAAGAGGGCCTTGGCCAAAGCGACACGCATCCGCCAGCCACCCGACATGTCCTTGGTCTTCTTGTGGATTGTCTTCTTGTTGAAGCCCAAACCAGTCAGGATGAGCGAGGCGCGGGTGGCAAAGGTCGAGGGGTCCATCTTCTCCATGTGCTGCAGGCAGTGCGGCGTCAGCAACAGGGCAAAATCATCTCATAGAATGTAAAAGGCAAAAGCAGCAAAGTCCAAGATTTACTTACCTCGTACAAGTCCATCAGGACAGGGCTCTCTGGGCCTTCGTCCTCGAGCAGCTGCTCGGCTTTCTGGTCAAGACGCTCCATCTCGTTCTCGGCCTCCTTGACAACCCACTCAAGGGCACCCAGTTCGGAAGGCGGGGCGCCCTGGTTGAGGAGGTAGATGTCGACATGCTCTGGGATAGGGTACTCGCGGGCAGCGATGGCCTTGAGGAATGTACTCTTTCCGCAGCCATTTTCACCCAACAGGCCGTAGCGACGGCCAAAGTTCAGCTCGAGAGTGGAGTCGGTGATGAGGACGCGACCGTGGAAGACTAGACTGGCGGAAGTGATCTTGACATCGCGACTGGAGGCAACGGAGGACAGCACACCGGTGGTGACGCGATCGGAGATGCCGAATTTGTCCATTTGGTCTGCGAGGCGCTTCACCTCGTCCATCTTGTCGTCGCCGGTGGCGGGCTCATCTGACTTGATGGGCTTGCCGAAGGCGTCGAGTTCGGGCTCGCCATTTCCAGCCTTGTCGCCCTTCTTGGACTTACCTTTGCCAGCGGCGGCCTTGGCTGCAAGTCTCTTCTCCTTGGATGCCGAAACCATCTTGATGAGAGAGGATTTGAATGGTCTGGAGGAGATTGTAACGGAAGAGGGGAGAGAAATGCAGAGCCTTTGCAAATGAAAGCGTCAACCCAAAAGACGGGAAAGGCAATGGGAGGTGGGTTGTTGGGTGGTGAAAGAAAAAGATAGGAGGAGGATGTTGATTTGGTGTTCGAATGCTGGATTCGAAAAAAGAAAGTTATTAGTTGAGGGTCGCCTGTTGATAGTGGGGGAGGGGAACAATGCCGGGCCTGGCACTCAACCAACTTTGCACTGGGCACCACTGGGCTGGCGGGCTGGCAGGGCTGGGCAGCAAGAAAAAAAGTCAGCACGGACTCTGTTGTCTGTCAGTATCTGGCGGGTGGGGTAAGCGCTCTGAAATTTCTGCTGGCTTCTAAATGCAGCTTGTCCGCTTGTATGCACAGGGGGCGACTTTCGAGGCATGTGAAATGCTTGCATTTTGGTTGGATCTTTTGCACACTCGCACTTGGCTAGGCCAGTGTTTGAACTCATAGCCAAGCCCCGACAGCCCGTGCGTATAGTATTCGTCGGATCTCCTTTCTCTAGCAGGTACATATAGTAGTAGCGTTGATCAATCCTTTCCTTGTTTCTCACTTGAACCAAAAAGACCATTTCTATACCTCAATGTTTCCACAGTACCTATAAATTGAGTGCTCAAGCGTTACTGCTATGCCAGTTAATCTTATGGAGCACAATGTGTTGTTTACTGCATTCTTACCTAAACTACCTAAGTACCTAGGTACCCAGGTAGGGATTTTGCAAAGTCTTCGTATCGAAAAGCTGACGTCATTTCTGGCTTAATCCTTCGCTCCCTTTTCTTTTTCTCGAATAAATGCTACCTCAGGATAGCTTTGGTATCCTGCCTGCTTTCTCAGCTCCTATGAGTTCCTAAGATGCTTGAAGTGGGATATGATCAAAGATCGGCTCCTTCGAATCCGGCTTTTCGTCATGTCCTGTTTGTGAATAGTCGACATCGCCGCAGCAGTACTATTTGGCCAGGATGCTACATAGATTACCGACCTAGGTGGGTATATAGCGCAACTTCCCGCCATCTCCATAATGAGAAAAGAAATCCATCGATCTTTTGTAAGATACTGGTATTTTCGAGCGTTGGCGGCCCGAAAGGACGACCTGATCCTTCAATTTGCCAATCCATAAGAACGGACGTGGTGGACGAACAACACCGACTGTACCTGAACCTACCTAGACAAGAAAGCTACTAGCAAGTGCTTAGCGAGAAGCTCATCGCTTAAGGCGTCAAGTCATCCAAGTATACGATAGATTTCGACGAGGTTATGTAACTATACTGTTAAAGGCAGTCCTGCACAGGACCTCAAGTGACTGAAGGCACCACCAGCCTGTGTGAGAAAATCAGTCCGCGCCTGTCAGACTGCCCAAGGTGTCCGTCCGTCCACCGGTTTCACCCGATGTACGAATCTCTTCCTCTTACCAGCTTGAATTGATCTTGCGCATACCCTTTGTAGCAGCACGCCATGCAACAAGCCAGAAAAGGCGATCGTGGGTGACCCAGCTAGCGCTTTTCTTTGATGTATGTTGCGCATATTCCAAACTATGAGCAGTTCCTCATTGCAACTCCTTTGTTTTCCATGTGATTCAATGGCATTATCATCTTGGACAGCGTTGAAGTCGAAGTGGAAGGCGTGGGAGACTGTATGAAAGTGTGCGGTGCATATGCGACAAGGTTGGCATAGAGCAGGATGGCCTGGAGAAGCACGGAGACAACGGTCACCAGCTATCTAGCATCAACGGGTCATTGAACACACGAGTTTGATGGGATTGATGCTTGCTGTGACCTTGGTGTCTTCGACTGCGAGAAAGTCGACATTCTCTCAATTTCTGGCCGTCGAGAACGTCGAGTTCGGCCTTGTCAACAGCAGCCACATAGATCTTCTGTCCCAGTCTTCGTGGCAGTCACATACGAATCCGGCCCAGGCTGAGTCTCCAGCTGCACCTCGAAATCAAACATTTCACTCGCTGACCGGGAAGACCGACTCCGGACATGTACATTGTAATGTCCAGACGCCATGCCCGAGATTTGAGAAACAGGTTCCGAATCAACAGAACGTTGGTGAACTCCTAAGGGAAAGACGCCCTGTAGAAATCCCTATTCCCAAGCATCTTCTGGCCTGATGCATCAGCTGATGCCTTGTGTCGGACATGTCATCAGGTATTATGGAAAAGATCCCTGGGCCAAGTTCGTAGGGCCCCTCCCAGTTGACACGTCCCATTGGCAAGCTAGACAAAGAGCCAGGATACTCCAGCATGACAGATTTTATCCTTCCGTAGAACGTTCATCGTCCATGAAATAGTACTGCTCTGGGTGTCGCACAGGCACCTACATCTAGGGCGAGAAAATTCGCAGCTGAGAACCTGAATGCATCGTACAACGCGAACAGCAGCACACTACACAGTTTCAGCGTCGAAAATCTATAGAAGCGGAACTCGGTGCAAATGGCAACTGACGTGGTGTCGGGAGCCAGCTGTCGCAAATATTAGCAAGTTTGTATTGGAAGTAGATAATGAATGTCACAGGCACAGCTCACGTTTCAGTCCACATTGGCCACTTATGGGAGCATAATCAGCAATGGTAGAGGATACGAAAGAATCCAGCTAATATAGTAGATATGCACATCTACAAAAGTACCCAGGCAGACACTATCATCAACAAAATATACTTGTTGACAACCACAATCCACGTCATGATTCCCGCCTCTGAAATTCTTCTCATTTCAGTTTCGTGAGTGAGGCTACGTATGTACTGTACGTACCTATGTAGATATACCCATAGCCTCGAAACAAATGTACGTACAGGCTATCGCTCTCAAATTTCAAAGCTGGAAGCAGTCCTTTGAAGTGATACAGATAATCGGAATTGTCCTGAACCGTCCTCGGTTTCTCTCGTCAACACCCGTTTCATGAGATGGAAAAGGTGACAGAATCTTTCCAAAAGCAGCAAGTCTGAACCTCACTTCTGTTTATCACCTAAGTACGTAAGTATCACCAAACGAGAAGCAATGCGCTCTCGAGGCTCGCTATACGAAAGTAAGCGGTCCCATTCAGCAACCAGCCTACCTACCTAGGTAGGTATCTCATACCGTATACCCAGACACGCCAATATTCCATCCATGGATCTCGCAGTGAGCTGATCATGGCTGACGTAGAGCCCAACCTATGGCACATCCATTACTTTCAGGTAACCTGGTGAATACTGTTTCTGATAATACGCTGGCCATTGCCATGGTAGGTAGGGGTGGCTGTGCCAAATTGAGATGCAGCCGGCCGTTGGTTATTTATTCCGCCAGCCATTCCACGACCATGCTACATAGTCCAGCTTGAATGAAGCCATCTCCCATAAAATGACGCGGCAGCGTTTGCCTGTTCGCCAGAGAATGAGATCGACAGCGACCCAATACAACCGGTGAATTAGAAGCATCCGACGACAACATCGTCTACCTGGGACAGTTCGTACAGCTTCCAGGCTCCAACTCCGTCCCAGTGATCAAGGCGATGTCGACCCAACCGTAGTATCAAAACAGTCAACGAATAGTACCACAATCTACTGGAGCTCGCGTGATGTCGAAGTCGGCTGCTGAATATTCGGTGCAAGGCTCATCGGTCGCGGGACCAAAGGCCCACAGAACAAGGGAAGAACACCATGGAAAATCGAGTATTCATTGAACATCTTAAACCTCTCATTGCCACGAAAAGCTGCCACAATTTTCCGAGTCACATTGAGTGGTGGCGTGGCAGTACTGGACGACTGACTGGACGCCCCGTGAGAGTACAGTGATTTTTTTCTACTTAGGTACGTCAAACCACACAAGGATGAGAGCATTTCGAACTACTTGTCGTCGATATGAGAGGGCTAGATGGTTACTCGTTCGAACAGCATTTTGAAGAAGTGAAGACACTTAACACACTAAAAGACGATGATGCTCGAACTAGATATGCTCAGTGCTTGCATGTGGCTTGAGATTTCGAGAATTTTCCTGGACTATGAAAAAGCAATTTTTCCGCGTCCTTGTCGACAAGCCATCCTTGATTGCAGCTGAAAACTGAGGCTTGTCGCCTTTAATTTGGTTTCAGCGTCCAGAACATTTTTGTTTACTTTCCTGGTAGTAGCATAGAATCATGTTTCTCTCTTCGGTGCCTGTTATGAGACTTGTCTGTGCAACGCTATGAGCTTGGGCGTGCTGATTTCTGCTTATCTATTTCATTTTCACAATAAGTCTCACAGTCGGTAGTAATTGTACGCAATCCGGTGCTTCTTCCAAACCATTCACCTGGTACTTTGTATAATCGACTTCGCGTGTCTAATCTGGCCAGTGACATGCAGGTGGTCTGCACGTTCCATCAGCTTGCTTTTGCCTTTGTTACGTGCATGCAGGACACACCGGCCATGTGAAGGGAGCTGAAGCAAGTAGCCGAGAAGTCGTCTTGGCTTGGCAGGTTGAAGTTGCTTCTAGACCGGGTTCAAACTTCATCTCCACTTGGGACTGGACAGGACTATGGGAAAACGGGCTACTTCAATTCACTCGGCGTCACGTGTTCAATTCGCGAGGTTTAAATCAACATACCCATAGTACTGATGATCATTTCTCATGCACACCTCTCCACACGAGTGGATTGAGGAATTCGCTTAGATAGCGATGTAGCTGTCAATACAGTTGCAATACGAGGACGGTGGTCATCCATATATCCACTAATGCAGGAACAATATCCGCGAGGTACACGAGCCCGAGCGACCTATTGGTGCCATGCACAACGCTGCATGTCTTGTCCTGCTAGGGTCGCATTCAGACCTACTTTGACATATGCTAGAGCACGCACGTCAAGGTGACCGGGCCCGTGGGGTCCCCCACTCTCGCGACTGAATAGGACTATTGAAAGGACCGGGCCAGTTGTCAATCAAGAGGATCTGCAAGGGAGTCATACGCTGTGACCCGCCGAGGCCGTGGTCACCAGTTTATCTACGCGGACGCCGGGAACAGACAAGAGAAGACCCCTAACGAAGCCTCTCGGTTGCTTTTGAGTGTTTTCTCAACCCGATTTGTGTCTTCCGAAACCAATGACGGCCGTTCCAATCTAAGTCAGTTTCGTGTGGCGAGCAGCCGATCACATCACTCCCTTCCGGAGTTTGAAGCAAATTTGTGCTGGCGTCGGCGGAAGATGTTGCCTTCATATGGTGTAGCAATGTAGGAAGATGTACCGATGACTTTGCGCCTCCACAGGCACCCGTTTGCCGGTCCGTGCCTCCTTCTCGGTCCCAAGTGTGTGTCCGGACAGGTCACTGGCGGGAGGATGACCGCGGTCGACCTGAGAATATTCCATGATTTATTGCTCGGTTTCTGGTATAACGCTAGCCAGATTGCTGCCTTTGTGAATCTCAGGAGCTTGTACTCGGGCTCAGAGCACTGGGACGGTCTCCTGCCTAGACGTCACGGCCCACCTAGGCCTCTGGCAAATAGTAAAATGATAACCTTATTTTCCCAAAAAAACAAACAAGCTTGATATTAGGCTCTGCCTGATCGACCTTCGGAAAAATTGGCCGGGACATGGGTTGCTGCAGGTCAAGCCATCAAGCCATCCAGGACGTTGCCGTCCGCCACGCTGCTGGTGTTGACTTTGGCTGCGACAACCAACTCGATCGAGACACCGGCGGCGATGGACCCGTCCTCAATGTGCTTGGCTTACTTTCTGAGATACGAAGCAGTGCACGGCTTCTTGGTGGGACGTAGATATAAAGGATGCAACCACACGCAGGTAATAGAGGATCACTCCGTCTTCGTCTCTCGCAACCTCTAACCATCCAGTGTTGTGAGCGCTGCCTGGCCCTTTGAGAGCCTATCCATTCGTTTTCTTGTTTTTCTTTCACGACGCTCTTTACGCTCGTTCCTTCGAGTTCTCTCCTCACTATGCGTTCGGTAATCCGTGTAGCTCTCCTGCTTTTAGGGTAAGCAACTCGAACTCCTTGTGTGAGGCAAGATATCTCTCTGCAAGACATGACTAACACAAAGCTCACATCACAGAGCCGTGGGTGTTCTAAGTCAAGATGATACTTCCCAGCACCTTGAGCATAGGCGGCAGTACCAGTATGGTTGGCCGTCTGCCCAGACGGTGACTGAGACGGTGACTGAGACGGTGTCTGTCCACCAGTCTTGTGCTCCGTCCACGGTGACCATCTCAGTCCGGGAACCCAGTACCGCCATATCCAGGACGTCTGGGCTGTGGACCGGCACCGGAAGCTCTCCCTCGAGCGCCACTTCCGCGCCATACGGTAACGGGACATGGTCATCCTACCCTGCTCCGGGCACAGGAACCATTCCATTGCCGACTGATGGTGTCTCCACTGCGCCCCAGTCGTCTTCGAAGACATCCGGACTCTGGGGAACGGGTCATCCGCCCCCTCCACCTTCATCGACTGGCGTTTTCCCCAATACAAGCACGCCGCTGGTCTGGCCCACAAGTGGCTGGCCAGGCAATGTGACTGGACACTCTTCGACGCCTGCCAGCAGTCCACACCCAACCGTCACGCCTCTGAACTTGACCTCCGTCAGCCCGACCCATACCTACCACCACTCAAGCTTGCCCTTGACCACTGGCACGGGTTCCCCGATGGGACCCGCCCCGCATAATGGCACTCGCACACGACAACCTTCATCGTCTTCTTATGCTACTAAGCCCCCCGGAAGCTACTCGTGGCCAAGCCCGCCGGTGACGCTCCATACTGGAGGGACTAGCAGCAGCCTCCCGAAACCGAGCTCTTCAGTGCCATACAGCAACATAACTAGTGGCACAGCCCGGGAGTCAACCACTGTGGTTGTCTCGCCATACCCGAGCATTATTCACAGCACTACCTCGCTCCCGGTAGCCAACAGCTCAAGGACCATCCCCCACTTTCACACCACCATTACGGAAACAGTGGACACCACTGTGATCTCTACCCATACATACACCCCAGGCGACAGCGCGAGCACCATCCCCGACCTGCACACCACCATCACGGAGACGGTGGACACCACGGTGATCTCTACCCACACTTACACCCCGAGCGCCAGCGCGAGCAGTGCAAGGGACTTTACCAGCGTGCTGCCGACTGATGTTACTAGCCACGCGACCAGTGTCACACCCTCGAGCTCAGCGTCTAGTTCCGAGACCACCAGCTCGGACTCGTATAGTTCCAGCAAGTTGCCATTGGCGTTCAGCAGCAGGCCTTCGTCCAGCCATTCCTCAACTTACACGCCTTCGTTCTTCACCTCTGTGAAGCCATCCACTTCGTCCAGCTCCACCGCCTACACGCCGCCGAGCCACGGCTTGGGCAGCTCAGGGGGAGAGGGCGGTGATAGCTACAGCGGTGGAGACTCGAGCGGCTCAAAGCTACACCAGGACGGACACTCACGGGGAGGCAAGGGACAGCAGCGTGATGATGAGGATGAGTACAGCCATTCGTGGAGCTACGGCAGCCGTCACCGTGCGAAGAAAATTGGTGAGAAGTAGTGAAACGCTACGGATTTTATCAGGGCGAGTGTGATGAAAGATCTTCCGCTTCTATCTAAGTATTAATTCTTTGTAAACCATGGAGGAGCGGCAGATGGGATTGTTGTCAGGGAATATGACGGTGATTTTTATACTTCTCGACGATCCTTGGCCATTCAAACCCTACATAGTAGTATTTTTTAAGATATACATTCACTCCCACGGGGCTATCATAATCCACTACTCTGTGAAATATCAGTCATCGTATTCCAGGTTGCTTCCATGAGAATATTGTGTGCATACCATTCCTAGATGCTTGACAGCACTGCGCTGCTTGATACTCCCTCAAGTTCGACCAGGCCAGCATCAAACAAGAGGGGACGCTCTTTGACGAGGCCGCTGACCACAGGATTATCCTTAGCATAGGACCCTCCTCCCTCATGGAGCCAACGTCCCGTTGTAAAGGACGCAGCAGCATTCAGCCAAGACACAGACCCTGTCGGCATAATAAGCGGGCCGATGACCTTGGACAGTGGGCTCGTCTCAAAGTTGTGGACATGCGCGGGACACCAATGAGTACGTTGTCCACGGCGATCTAGAGTTCTCGTTTTCTCATTGCGCCCGAAAAGCGAGATCAGAAAGCAAACTCACCGGTCAGGCAACAGGCGGGGAGCCGGTGCGTGCCTCTTGGATTCCCTCCCAATCTCTGCAACCGGTGTATGAGTGCAGACACGTATAGAAACCAGCTAGCTGGCTGATATAGCTCTTGGCCAGTCACATGTGTGAAATTCTCGACGAGCATGCTGTTGATGGTGATTATGATGTTCGAACAATCATAGTTGATATGGCTTGAGCTTTTCTTTTACACTTTTAAATGTAGAACCACCATTATCGCATTCCACAGGGTATCATTCAACAGCTGTATTATAATTCTCGGACCGTTGGATCAAAGAGTTTTCCTGTCCAGCTCAAAGATGAAAGGCGGTCCTCAAGCAGATTCTTTCCCAAAAGGGTAGTTGAATTTGAGCAGACCATTCAAGCCACCAACCCAGCCGTCATCATTGTCGTCGTCGTCGTCGTCGTGGTCATTTTCTTGCGTCTTTTCCCTATGATGGTCTCTAATAACACAAGGGACACCACCGGACCACGACCCATCGTCCGCCTTGGTTATGGTCTCCCCTTGGACTCGGATCTCCATGCCGGGGCTCGCGCCGGTACGCCTCTTCCCGTCAATGCTGACTTCGAGTTCACGACCTCGATTTCTCTCGCTTAGGCGAAGGACTACCTTTGTATCGAGCGGAAGCACGAGGGGTCTGAAACTCAGGCTCCTGGGGCAGATAGGGGTGATGAGCAGCGAGCCGACCAAGGGGTGAACGATGGCGCCTCCAGCGCTGAGAGAATAAGCAGTAGAGCCGGTCGGGGTGCTGACCAAGATGCCATCGCAGATGGCCTCGGTCAGGAAATGATTGTTGACAAAAACGTCAATGATGGCTAGATGAGGTTGGCCGCCACGGTGCAAGAGCAGCTCGTTGACGGCATGGAAGGTGGGAGGCACCTTGACGGGAGGCTCCCAGCCGGGGATGCCGAGTGAAGCCTCTTGCTCGGCACTCAGGGGAAGCAGACGCAGTCGCTGGTGGGCCTCGGCGGTGGAGGTGGGCATCATCTGGTTGTTGATGTTCTTGCCATCCTCATCGTAGACTCCAACCTTGAGACGGTGTCGCAAGAGGACCTTTGGCTTTGCGGGGTGGTTTGGGGTCGCGCTGCAGTAGACACGGGTCCAGGCGTCCTTGAACTCGGCAAACTTCCACTCGCCCAGGAAGCCGAGGGTGCCCATGCTGAAAGAAAGAATAGGCGGGACGCTGGACTGGAGGGAGAAGAGGCTCGCGGCGCGAAGGATGGTACCATCGCCGCCGAGGGTGGTGACCAGGTCGATCTTGTTGGGGAACTGGGTGGCAGGATCGCTGCGGGCGGTGGAGTAGACGGGAAAAGGCAGGTCTTTGTGGATTCTCTGGGCGATGCGGCTTTCGAAGACGATGTTGATGTCTGGGTGATTCTCATGGAGGTGTTGTGCAAAGCGAGCGGCATCCTGGACGACCCTGGGGGCATGAAGCTTGGGAATGAGAAGGATGTTGCGCGGGGGTTGCTTCCAATGGAGGGCGAGAAGGCCTACGGAGGTCTCTTGGTACGAGGGGCCGATCCTGTCGGGAAGGGAGGAGACATCACGGATGAGTGGCCGAGGGGATGTGGAGGAGAAGAGGCGAGAGGCTGGAGGTGAGGCTGGAGGTGAGGCTGAAGGTGAAGCTGTGCGGGCGAGGGAGAGAGGGAGAGCGAGGGCGAGGGGCCTCCTGATAGTACAGGACCCAACGAGGTTCATTCTTTGGAGCAATAACAGCTCAGTCATGAGCCGCCTGTGCCTGTAGCGACGGCGCGGAGGAGGTGACCTGGTAGGTGAGGAGGGTGGAAGCGGGGACAAGACATGTCTCCGGGTCGATGTCCGGGTCCAAGTCCGCCACGGGTGCAGTGAGGTGTGCGTGCAGTGTCTTGAGATGCACCGCAGCACTGTGTTTATCTGTTGTATTCTTTTTTCCTTTTTTCTTTTTTAGCACCCAGAAATATTAAAAATGAAATAAATAAATCAAAAAGAAGAGGAGGAGCGCGGGAGGAGCATCGTGGTAGGGCAGGGTGTGGAGTGGGGTGCTCAAGGCCAATAGAGAGCAGGATCGATTACCCCAGATTCGTCATAAAGAAACAAAACCCCCACCACACATGCACATTCTTAGGATGCGGCTCTCTTTGTATGGGCAGGCGGGCGGGCGGGCAGGCAGGCAGGCAGGCAGGCAGGCAGGCAGTTATATCCCTGTCATTCTCTCACGGCGGGTGACGTATCGGAGCGGTCGGGCAGTTCGGGCTATCACCATCACACATCACAGCGCAGCATCCATCAGCTGGTCGGTCGTCTTCAACTTGGGGTGTCGCGTGCAACTCTCTTGCAACCATCCTTTTTCGACCTGTATCTTATCTTTTTGGAACCCACCAAAAGCCCCTCCCCGCCTTGTGCTTCACCTGCTCGACTTGCTCGGTCTCTTTTTCTTTTTCTTCTTCGTCTTCCTCATCCTTCTCTGCTCTCTCATCTGTTGTGACTCGCTACATACTATCGCCCTCTCCCCCTCCTCTTCCACGTGAACTCGATCCTCCTCAACATCCGGTCGTCCCGCCTCTCGGCACGATGGGGCTCTAGCTATTAACCTACCGCTCGGCACCTCTTCTCGCCCTGCTTTCGCGCTCTGCAGGTCCGCCTGAGCTGTATTCTGCATGACACTGCCACGAAACAGACAGGGCTAACACTCTCGCCCGAAGTGCTCCGACAAGAGACACAAGAGATCCGCCAGCACGAGATACACGACACACACTATTCACCACCTCGCGAATACCCCCACAATACTATCACCATGTCGGCCGACTTGCGCAAGCGATCGCAGCCCTCATCCCAGGGCCTGCCCGCCCCGAAGCTTGCTCCGACCCTCACCACGCCCAAAGATGACACAGACAACATCACACATCCCTCTGGAAGGGTCAAGAAGAGCCGCCTCACCCAGTTCACAAGAGGCCTCAGCTTCTTTGCCTATTTTGTCTCGTGCTGCGTGGCCATCAACATCACACAGTTCATAGGCGCCCCTCTGTACTGGATCAATCGTGACCTGTACTACGCCTACATGGCCCTGACAAAGGAATCCTTTGGTCTTCTCGTCATCACCATGACCAAGATCTGGGGCCCTACCACCATCCGCATCAGTGGCGACCACTCTGTTGCTGGCCAGATCTGGCGCACCCCCGACGGCCGTGTCGAATTCGACTTCCCCGACCGCATTGTCATGATCGCAAACCATCAGATTTATACCGACTGGCTATATCTCTGGTGGGTCGGCTATGCCAACAATCCCAAGATGCATGGCTATCTGTACATCATTCTGAAGGAGTCGCTCAAATACATCCCCGTCATCGGCCCAGGCATGATGTTCTACGGCTTCATCTTCATGTCCCGCAAGATGGCCGTCGACCTGCCACGCCTAGCCTACCGTCTTGGAAAACTCAAAATGAGCCACACGGCTCCCGACGGCAAGAAATATCTTAATCCCATGTGGCTTCTTCTCTTCCCCGAGGGTACCAATCTGTCCGACAACGGCCGTGTCAGATCCGCCAAATGGGCAGAAAAGAGTGGCATCAAAGATTGCCAGCATCTACTACTGCCCCGGAGCAGTGGCATGTACTTCATCTTGAAAGAACTCAAGGGCAGCGTCGAATACGTGTACGACTGCACCGTTGCCTACGAGGGCGTCCCGTGAGTACATTCCTTTTTTTTTTTCCCTTCCCAACCCGCTTTCGCTCGAACATACACTCATCTTTCTTTCCCTCACAGACGAGGCGGATTTGGCGAAGAGTACTTTACCCTGTCAGGCACCTACTTCCAAGGCCGGCCTCCGAAGTCCGTCAACTTCTATTGGCGCCGCTTCCGTATTGACGACATACCTCTGAACGACCACGACCAATTTGACACCTGGCTGCGAGAGCGATGGTATGAGAAGGACGCCGTGATGGAGACTTATAAGACCACGGGCCGCTTCCCACCAAATGCCGCGGCGCCTGACGATCACGCCAAGCTGGATGCTATGGACTACATCGAAACCGAAGTGCGCACCAAGTATTGGTGGGAATTCCTTCGCATATTTGTAGTGGTGGGCGTCTTTGCTCTTATTGGGAACATTATTACAAAGGTTTGGTACAGATTTACGCACGTATTGGCCTGATGGCCTGCCACAGCAGGATGTGCAGATACGCACACATCTCCACTTCTACCAGCACACACGCGAGCGAATCCATTGCTTTGGTCTGTACTAGTGTTATGTGGTAGCAATCGGGGTCGGGGTTCTCTTCAGTACATATCGGAGCAACAATGAGTTCGTTCTATGATACCACGAATGAGCAGACGGCATCTTGGAATGGCTTCGTAAGGAGGACGGGCGTCTGTGGCACGGAGTCAAAGGGCAGCCAGTTGTTTTCAGGTTGAGCCCTCTCCTCATACTATCAGTTTTTGCGTATCAAGAATACTGGGAATATAAATTTGAATTTCAAACAGGCCACGAACACATCGTCTTCTTGAGCCCAAGTCGCCTAGTTCAGCATCTGCAGGGTCGCATTGCTCATATTGGACATATATATATTCAGGTCTTTTGGGAGAAGCGAATTCGAACTTCAAGTGCCTTCACAATGCCAATCTCTCCAGCTCAAAAATAGATGGCATAGTCCCCGGGATAGGCCACAGCGCCTCCACGATAGTACGTATCCACCACCTGCGACGGGATTTAGCTTACATTTATTATTTTCCAGGACGTATTTACTTCGTACTGTAATTCCGAAGAGTCGGAGGACTTTGCCAGTCATCCGCGCGTCGATCATTAAGTGCTGTGTTCTCAACATGAGAGCGCCCCCCCCCCCCAATTTCCCACTCTCCACGCAGCAGTCTAGTCATGTCTTCAACCCATAGCTGCTATGGCGGCAAGGGTGACAACAATCCACATGACACTATGTCACGAAGTTAGTGGGGTTTTCTCCGTCAGAGGGACAATTACCAAAGTCCTCCGGACAGGAGACCTACTTTGCTTTCTCGTCTTTCAGCGGCGTCCAATGCGCTACAAAGGACTCATCCCCCCGGAAGATAGCGGACCGCTTCGTCTGCAATCGTAGCGGGGTGCTCGTCGGCAGGCCAGCACGGATGGCGTTCTTGACCCGAGTCTTGTAATCGTTCTGTTTCGTGAGCATGTTCTGGCCAAAGAATCGGAAGACCTCGCTGCCCACGACCATACTGCCAGCCATGTTGGCTGGGTTGAGCGCCTCAACTATGCCGTCTGAGTAGAACTCGATGTTGAAAGTGCTCGCTCGGACTACCAAGTACTGTCGGATGATTGACCGGGTTAGTCGTTGCACTTTACACCTCATTCTTATGGATGGTGTACTAACCTTTGAGTAGGCAGTGTAAAATTCCTTCATTTGGGAACTCAGGTCCTGCCCCTGCATACGATTCAGCACCCCGTCTTCCATGCCGGTATCCCCTGTTGGCGTCACTATGTGCTCGTCGACGCGCACGCCAAACGCCTTCAGCAACGCCCTGCGGGCAGATGGTCTCATAAGCGGTGCTTGTTTGTGCAAAGACGAAGTCCTGAGAGCTTCATTTTCCTCAGCGTCATTGACATTGGATAATGACAGCACCTTCATAACGTCGACATTGCTATGAATAGTCGTGGAACAGTTCACCTGCCCACCGATGAAAAACGCGATCTTGCCCTTGGCATCATAAAGTGGTGCTGAGCATTTTATGTTCAGGTCAGATGGATTCATTGAGTGTACAAGGGCCGCAACTTACCGACGTAAAGCAGGTTCCAGAATGGGTCTCCGTTTTTCTTGTAGTTGAGCAGAAGCTCTACACATTCCTTGCGCTCTTCGATCGATTGCTTCAGGCGCTTGACGGGCTGTCGGTCAGTAAAGGGACCCTGAAGAAATCTGCAGTTTCGCGGTATGATCTCGGTGCGCGAGTACCCCGTCACCTTGACAAAGCCATCCGAGGCGAAGAGGATGGGGTTATCTGCGATGCTGGTTTCGATTCTGGGTCAGCAACCTCCTTTCATCCCCTTTCTTGAGCGGAAACTTACTTTGGATCGGTCAGGGTAAAGCAATCTCCCAAACCTTGGTATTTGAACCGGTCACTTCCGAGCGCTTTCGTCGCACTCAGAGCCACCTGGTGTCGCACGAAGCGAGGGTATATGTCCTGGAAGACGAGTGTCTCAATTTGCTCCTGGAGGTCCGTGAACACGGTCTCCATGGCAGGAAATGCGCTATTGATGAGGGATTTCATCTCCTTGTGGGTCTGTCTCAGCATTGCTCCGTTCACATTAATTTGACTGTGGGAACCGGGTGAGATAAAGTTTTTGTGAATTGCGGCCATCTGGCTTGCTAGGTTGTTCAGTGTCGTTCGGTATTCGTCCACCTTGTTGAGGAACTCGACATTCTCGGAACAGAGCCGCGTCTCGCTGAATTTGAGTAGCTGGTGTGCCGTGGTCGGATTGTGAAGCACAACATGGAATATGCTCGGGCTAAAGAAATCGGGAAGCGCAGACTGGGACGTTGCGCTCATGGTAGTGTTGCCGGAGATTGACTGCTGTCGCATCGATAGCTCATCGTCGCTGCGCGGTCTCCTGAGCGGGGTTCCGTCCGGATCGGCCCCGGCGGCGTATAACCCCCCCGAGTAGCCAGTAAACATGGCATCATCGATGCTCTTGTATCCCCGTGCCTGCTGTTGCGGCTGCCGTGAAGAGCTGCGAGTCTCTGGGTACCGGTCGGACAATGGTTTCTTCTGCTCTGCGTCTTGGTACAGCCGAACATGGTCAAGCATTGGCGTTCGCGCGGTTTGAAGATGCGTGGCCAAACCTCTTGCTCTGCCATGGGGGCCGTGTACGCCACTCATCGGAGATCCGCGCACGCTGCTCTTTGGTGTGCGCATATTGTCGCTATTCAGGCTGTTCAGGCGCCTCTCGTTGTTTCGGGAAGTCAGTGGAGGCTTGCGCTTGCCCTCGAAAGAAGCTGGCGCGCTCGGCCGCCGTGTTGGCTGGGAGTCATTGCTCTCGTACCCATTTGCGTCCATGTCGTCGCACAAGTCGTCGTCTTCCTCGAAGCTGTCATACATCAGAACGCGACTTGGTCGGCCGTTCCGAATTGGTGGGGGTGTCGAGGACCTTTCCTGGCGATGCCGAGACGGGCCCTTGTATTGCGCAGTTGGCAGATATTCTATGTCGCCACCATCGTCCTCCTCGGTCACGTCGTGATCATGTTCGAGGATGACTGATACTCGAGTGTGGTCAGGTTCGGCGGCCTTCATTCCCACGCTATGAGCAGGAGCAACAGCCTTTGACACATGGTTGTAGCTAGCGCCCTTTGTACCTCTCTCCCCCTTGGATGACTGTCTGGTCGGGATATCCGCACGGTGATAATCGGTATCTCCGTCACGCATCTGCGTCGATGACACCGGACTGGGCCGGAGAGACTGTGGTAGGTGTCCTGATAGTTGGCGAGATAGTTCTGTCATGTCTATATCCTTGATATCGGAGATCTGTCGCGTATTGCCGTTGGTTAGCTTAGCAACACCCACATCAGTGTTCTCGAGACCTTCGACCATTTCGTCAGCGTAGTGGCCGTCAAAGTTGGCAAAGGTCACAGGCCTGCGTCTGCGTGGAGGCGACAATCCACCGCTGAGGCCTGTATAGCTGAGCGAGCTGGTGCTTTCGGCTCGTGAGGTCACGAAAGAGGGGGCTGGTGTCGAGCGTGCATCCGTGTCAAAGTCGGGGCTGTCAGAGTCGTCCCAGTTCAGCTCAGTGATGGATTTCTGTGCTTTGCCGATTACACCAGAGTCGACGTATGGAAGTACTTGGTTCAAGATAACATCATGGTCGGTAGCCATTGTTGAGAGGAGGGGAGAGGGAGCACTTTGCATTGATCGAGGGGTCCGGCCGCAGAAGGTTTTCCCGGAGCGCAGCCAGGATATCTGACGGACAGCTCTGCGAGATAATGCAATCGTCCTTCAACCTAGATCGGCTTCGAATCGCTGCTACCACAAAATCTTGTCGAGCGGGCATGAAGCTCCCGCGTGCCGTGTGTGTAGTCACGACAACTATAATAGAGCCATTATCTGAACCCTACGACCGTGCGCATCCTCCTGCAAATTGCTCCAGCAAGGAATGCAAAGGAAGAAGATCCCAGAATAATGTGAAGACAAAGAAGGTCAACTTCACGGGTCCCTGGCGCCAAACGGTCGCAAGCGACCCTGCCAGTCATGCGCAACAAGGCATGTCCTTGGATAGCATCCCCGCAGTTGGAGCGTGAGAGAGTTCATATCCACTTTGTTCGCGGTCATGACATATCGGGATATATGCGCCGGCCGCAATATGCTTGGATGCTGCCTGAGTGTCGAATTTGACGATGAGGAAGAAAGGGGCGCATTAGACCGTGTTGTCTACTCTCATGGGGAAGGTGAAGTCGTCAGCACGTGGAGGCTATCCCGATACGGCGTACTATAAAGTATGTACGCAGTATGTACCTGATGCCCACTTGTGAGTATGCGAGTACCACCACATTAGAGAACCCATGTCGTCGATCTCGTCTCGGCTCTGCTTCCGTGGACGATCCGCATGCAATGCAACGAGATGTAGATTCGCGGGCACATGTACTATGTATGTACATATGTAGGTACATGATAGATTCTTTCATTCTATATTTGTTCATCCAGCATAACGGACTTGCATCGGAGCCGATTTCCCCGTAATAGTACTTTACTATATACTATAGTAACAGCTTACTACTATGTATGTATAAGTACTGTGCGGACAGACTTCCAGACTTCCCGCCAAGCGAGGTAAGATGGAACCTCATCTGATGCGCTTGCGCACGCACCGGAGATTCGAGCATATCCTGTCCCGGTCCCGGTCCCCCGTCCCCCGTCCAGGGCAATAGTCAACGGCGAGTTCGCGTGCAGTGTAAAATCTCGCACGCATGACCACCGCAGCCCTATGCGGCTCCACTTACCGTGGACTAGGTGCTGACTAGTGGAACCGTGAACCGCTGTGATTGACTACGAGAGCACCTACTACCTACTCGGCTACTGTAGTACATGGCCACTATGCATCCACCGTAATATAGAGGAGGTCTGGAATACTACAGTACACAGTACTACGCATGCAATAATTATACTTGAGCTTCGCGCCAAGCCCCTTCGTATTGTATGTATACGATCAAATTACCCAAGGACCGATCGTAGTCGTATCGGTATGATCATCCACATGATTTTGCAAGCATGTACATTTGTCTTGCAAGTGGAATTATCATTACCTTCCAGTCGATTGCACGTGTGGTTATTTTGCACGTTGTCCTTGCTGCACTCGTTCATAGACTATAGTAGTGATTCTGCATGGGAAATTGTTGTACAGCGCACCACTACTCCATACCACCTCTACGGTCATACATCTATCCTTGTACATAATCGCCCCTTCTAATTACTGGTATTGTCCTCCCAACAGTCCTCGGCCGAACAAGGGATGTACTATGCATGTAGCCGCATGAAACTATGCTGATGTCCCCTCGCCAGGACGTTACAAATACCTGCTGTTGACCAATGAGACGATGATGACCGTGCACTCAATCCCGGACAGTGATAGGTTGAAGATTGCCCTCCTTTGAGACTGGCACGACCATCTATCTCAACTCTTCACTTCCCAATACTATCCAGGTAATAGGCAAGGTTCCCGCCACGTCGTCTTATCCCCAACCCACAAGATCTTCAAGGAAAACCCTTCGACCTTGACCTCGGGGAAGTAATGAGATTTCTGAATCAGCTGTGAGCAACCCGAGAATGCCACAAACTCAAACTATGACTGGGCAGATAAAGTAGGGTGCAATATTGCAGAAAATAACAAAAGTTAAACCAACCCAGGGTGACAGCCGAGGACATCAGATAAAGCGTGGCCATCAAGGGTTACAAGGTTGCTATCACCAGAAGTACCCATTCGGCATTACAGCCCGGGTACGCCTGCGGAACCAGATAAAGCGAAAGCGTGCCCACCCAACGGCGCACGCACGTCAATGCCGCCTCAGCAATGCCATCCAATACCGCGGTAGCATCTCTCGACTCCTTGTGCGTGAGCAAACACTTCATTCCAGCGCACAACGGCCTTCCAAATAGCAGCATCGTCAAGAAACCATTATTCGTCTACCACTCGGTATTTGACGCTGATGCATCTGCCGTGGAGTCACATCTGAGATCTGTAGGCGTGGTTGTTCCCCACTGGCGCTACTCAATGTACTCCACCACGCATTTCCACAGCACCTCTCATGAAGTTCTAAGCGTCACGTCCGGGCGGGCAAAGCTGTGCTTTGGTGGCGAGGAGAATCCAGATCGTGTGACGCCAACAGTCCAAGCTGGTGATGTGATGATTGTGCCTGCTGGTATGGCACATCGCTTATTAGAGGACCTGAGTGGGCCTAGTGGTTGCTTTGAGATGGTAGGAAGTTATCCAAGAGGCTATCATTGGGACATGTGCTATGGTATGTTTGGGGAGGATGAGAAGATCAACAACATCGGAAGCCTGCCTTGGTTTACAAAGGACCCCATATTTGGTGAACACGGTCCGGTTCTAGATGTCTAGGTTATCATTGAGAAGGAGGGCGAAATGGCGGGGGGGTCGAGAGATCACAATGTTGAAGTGCCAATCCGGCATCATGGCTGATGGATCTCAGACAAGGACTACAGCGCATTTGACGAGGGTCTCGAATCTCACACAACATGAGGAGCATCTTGCACATAGCCCAGGCTTCGGGAGTCATCCATGAGGACCCCTGCTACTCCGGGTCGAAAACGCCGGCGAAGCCCCGTGGTCAGGCATGGACCAAACGACCGGGAATGGAGGCCAATAAACGCGAAGCAATAGAGTAGACAATATTGTAGTTCAGACAGCTGCTGCTGCAAAAACCCCTCCAACAGTCCCCACAGATCATACCACCCATTCTGTTCAGATCGCTAGCATCAATCCTGAAGCCCTGCGAGGCTGCGACTAGCTGCGACTAACTGCGAGTCTTCCACACCTCGGAAGCCTTCCGGATGGCACCCACCCAATTGACCATATAGACAGCTAGTTTCCTTCACATCTTGAAATCTGGATGCCTTCCGGGTGGCACTCAGCCACCCAAGTGGACAGAAAGGTGCAGTTCCTCATCTCATTTTGGAGAATCCCTTGAGCAATCCGAAACTTCGATCTCTGTTTTCCAGGCCTCACGGTGGCTGCGGGGGGGTGGGGGGTGTCTTGGCCGGTCCTTCAACCGCCATCTATCAGACGCGTGGTTTTCCAGTAGCGTAACACCCTCCCGCAAAGGACACTCGAACAGGTACCCATATGAATCTAGTATGTGGGTGAAATCCCCTCTGCAAGCTCTTCAACACAGAGCGCAGGCTTGCTTGAAGGACATGGTGACGTTGGCGTTGTAGGTGAAGGGGGGGCGGGGGGCTTTGCCATTCGACATATCGTCTCCTCGGGACCATTCACCCGGGAGCCCCCTCCAGTAGAATCTCATCGAGTGCTCCAGGTATTTCATGATGCATATGTCCCTTCCTGCTTCCTGGCCCCCGGGTGCCCCCTTGGGCGACGTCATAGTGTTAAATTGCTTGCTTCCGGGTGGCATGAGTGAAGGCGGAGGGCCAGGATGTCGGAGAAACTCAGCAACTTCTCGAGGCCGGTTCGCAGCGAGCGTGCGGGATCCGTATTTGCGATTGGGTCGATTGTCACCTTGCTTATCCAATGACCAGTCCATATTAGAGCTAAGGCTTACTCCAGAGGACCGCACAGGCGTTTTGTCCGGGTCGGTGTCGGAGATGGATGTCGCCGTTTCATCATCGTGCTGCTGAAGGCTGGAGGTGAGTGGGTATTCAAGCTTTCTGAGCTTCAAATATCGCATTCGCATCTAGGTTTTGACTAGTTTCGTGGCTCAGCAGGGACGCAAGGGTGTTTGTCTGGGTGTCCAACTCTATAAGCGATTGTTCTTGACCTTGAGTATCATACCAGGCAGGAAAATTCGAAAATAACTGTTGACAACCCCTTTTCTTTGTTGCTCGTTTGGTCTTGCCTTCTTCCTCGTCCTGGTCTTCGTTATCGTTCTCCTGTCCCAGATATGTATCAAGCTCGCCATGATCTTCCTCGGTTGAACCTCTGGAGGCATCAGCCCTAAGCCGAGTGTGAGATTCAGGGGTAGGTAGTATTGATGGTCTTTGCTTGCACGAACAACACTGAGGTTTTGCTTCAGTCAGGCTGGAAAGCTGAGTAGGCAGACTGGGACGGATCAAAGTGGTGACAGAAGAAGAATAGACAATAGCAGCAATGCGACGAATTAAAATAGAAAGGGAAACAGACGGATCGGGACGGAGCTGCGCTTGTGGGCGTGAGCATCATTAAGTATAGTCACAGTTTGGAAGAAGGTTACTATCAAGATTCACCTTTGACTAGAGGCAGACTCCGTGACTGACAGTGAAGAGAACATCTGAATGTTGAGGACGATGGACTCAATTGCTCCTTCCCTCAACAGTGGCCATACATGCTCACACATATATTGCACCAGTGATAAATTAGTTGTGTATTATCCAGCTCGGTGGCTCAGAGTTATCAAGTAAGGAGGAGCGTGACGGTGCTTGAATAGTTCTGTCTACGTGCCAAGATGTATATTGACTGCCAAGGAATGTCACGGGGGTTTACCATACCATAGCACATTACGCATGAAAACCGCCCGCAAGAGAATCTAGGATATATGTATGTCCTTGACAAAGGGTATCAAAAAGCGTTGCTGTCACTACATCGCGAACCTGAACCAGCCCTGTGCCTTACCCAACATAGCGTGAAGCCCCAAATAGTCGTATTGAATCACCGTCCTTTCATCTTTCGTCACTTCTTGCTTTCAGAAATAATTCCACCACTGCCGTGGTCTTGATTTCCAAAGCCTTCCTGTCCTTCTCTCTCGCCGGCGCTGGGACCCTACACAGTACTCTCCCGAAAATCTGTGCCACTCTCCTCTCGCCTGCCTTCCGCTTTTGTACCGCTTCAACGGCGTGGGTCATGTTCGTAATTGCAGCCATGCTGGTGCTGCCAGTGACGCTGCGCCTGAAGCTGAGGGATCGGCGAGCGATGGCGCCAATGGCGGAGCTCGGCGTTGCTGCCGCTCTGCTGAGCGCTTCGGTCTCGCTGTGCTTGACAGGGGCGAGTTCCCTGATTATCTTAGCCAGAGTGGTGGTGAGAAAGACAAAGCAAATATTATGATTGGGGGCGTTGGCAAGAATGTCGAGGATCGCCGTCTTGTCATCCTCCAATGCCTCGTCGGTAAAGCTGCCTGGCGGCCCGAGTGCTCGGATGGGAGCCTCTTCGATTTTGCCCCAAAGCTGTTCACAGATGACGCCATCGGTCAGACCTTGAAGAAATAACAGCAGTACCTCCGCTACCGTCTCGAGGCGCTCGCAGGGGTTAGTTTCTGGAGGGAAAGCGTCCGCGATGGGCCGGTCGGTGTCGAGAATATCAATGACAGAAGACAGGAGGTGGTCATGTGACCCGGCGACGAAGTCTTCAAACGGCCACCCATGTTTGTCATTGGGGATTGTGTAGGATCCCAGCATCTGTTCGTCAGCCATGGTCCTGTCAGTCAAGACCTCAAGGGCTTCGATTAACTTGAAAAGCTCCTTAGGTGCGGATCGGTGGATACCGGCACCAAGAGGTATGGCTCCTGGGTATTTTCCTCCTTTCATGACCGACGAGGATGTGACAAAGTCTCGGATACCGCCGTCAGGAACGCGAATAAGCTCGTCGATGGATCTACCAATACAGGTAGGGGTCCAGACAGCTCGAACGGGTAAGAAATGATCCCTCCCGTCCGCGACTCGAAGCACCAAGACTTCTTCCAGACGTTCACACCCTTGGTTCAGCATCCTGGCCTGGGAAGGCCTATCAACGAGCACGTGTAAATAAGCATTCACCGTCTCGCCTGGTTCCAGTGTAACCACTTTACCCAAGTTAGGGCCATTAGTGTCACTAAGCTCATTTCCCACTAAGGAAGTACTGAGCCACTGTGGAATGGTCGACGCGTCGTTTCCTGTGTCCTCGATCGATGGCCTGTCGACAAAAGTAATGCTGGCCGGGACGCGCCCGGTATTGGCGAGAGTGAGATGCGCCTCACGCTTGTCCAAAAATTTGAGTTTGCCAAAGTCGACCAAGTCATCACCGGACTGTGACCCCTCAAAGGCAATAGTGATGGAGGGCCGACCCTCGTTCTCGGCCCGGTCAAGCTCACGAGCCACTTCTGCAAGCACCTCAGCCTTGAGCTCGGGCACTACCGCATCAAAATTGAGGGTGAAGAGGGCTACCACGGGCTTGTGGTCTGAAGATGTGATGCGCTGGTGGGATGTGTAAATATCAAGGTTCAGCGGCTCTTCTGCACCGGACTCGTTGCCAGCGGGATCTGCGTCGTCTCCAGCTTCATCATACTCATCATAATCCAAACCCGGCTTACTCTCTGGACTGGCATCGCCGTCATTTTCCGGGTCATAGTCAAAAAGGACCTCGTCGTCATCTGCGGCGTGATCAATGCCGCGGGCCTTCATCTCCTCGTCGCGTTTTCGTGCCTCCTCCTCATCATTCGTCTTTCTCTCGTGTGCTTCTCTGTCCGCTTTTGTGCGGAACAAGATGCGGTCGCACCAGCTGGGAGCTCTCTTTTTCTCGCTGGAGTCAAAATAGCCAATCGTGCCCACGTCATACTTGTATGAGGGCAGAAATGTGATGGGGCCTTCATGCCAGCCATTATGGAAGACTTTGCCCTGCTTCATCATCCTCCGTAGCTGGTCGTGTGGTAGGAGCGAATCTAGTGTTGCCTGGAGAGAAGCAGGATCTTCGCGAGGATCGGGTTCAAAATCGTCGGGGTCTGGGAGCGAAATGGAGTCGACATCGCTACTCTGGTCGGTAGATTTGGTACTCGAGGAAGTGTCGTCTGCCTGCTCATCGCTGCCATCGGAGACGCTCATTACAAGTATGCCCTCTTCGCCGTCGAGCTTGTCATGCTTCCTACCACTCAAATCGTACTCGCCCTTGGTATGCAAGGTCAGTAGTCTGCGAATATCGTCTCCAGGGATCGAGTCAAGGCGAAAATTGAGGTCGCCAAACCAGAAGACACAGTCCTCGTCGCCAAGTCTGTCCTGTACGCCTTCTCCATCTTGACCGGGTAGTAAGATAGGGTCAAACCGAATACGATCCGCAATGGACTTGACGTCCCAACACCGACGCTCAAGGGCAGAGGCATCGCTCCCACTAGACAGGTGTGAGTTGACCAGGACCAGCTTGGTAGTCTCTCCGAGCACAATGCGAGCCGCAGTAGCGCCTTTGTTGCCGAACCAGCCACCCACACCAGTTCCAACGACCTTGGTGCTGACATTTCCGATGAAGGGGGCAACCTCAGGTGAGGCATAGAGCAATATCAGAAGTCCGGACATTTGTTCAGAGGCAACAAACTGGTAATCTTTGGGAAGGGCAGCCTCCAGGGCAAGGCGCCACTTGTCTGTTGGATTGGTATCGGAGTAGACATACTGGGTAACAGGGTTCAAATTGACAACCTCCTGAAGACCCAAGACATATAGACCAATTTCATCCCGCCCCAGAAGACGTGTAGTGGTGGCGTCTCGGTACAGGCTGGTGTGGGAGGATTGGGATTCGACATTAGGGTTCTGGCCCACATCGAGGGCAGCTAAGCGGGCATCGAGGCCCTTGCCGTCGATGAACCATGAGGCCAGGTCCTTATCAGTTCCAGGGCAGGCGGCGACATTCCATGAGCCGACCTTGACACGAATGCGGTGGGGCCTCGTATACTCGGCACGACGAGCAAAGACAGCGCGGTGCAGAGAGCGGGGATTGGATGGAGTCAGGTCGACGGGCTCGGGTGCGTCAGGGATCGACCGCTCAGGAACGGTAGTTTCCATGTCGAGCAGATTCCGAATTCAAAGGACGGCGGTCGTCGTTCTGGAGACAAGGCACCCAATGGAGACAAGGAGGCATTGAGTGTCACGTGAAGTCGAGATCAGGGCATGGATGAGGACGAGTGATGGCGCGAATTTTGCAGGAAGCTTAAGGTGAACATGCTCTCGTGCCCTGGCTGTGAGAGTGTTCGAGACCCACTTGTACCTCTGGAAGGGTGGCAACGACGACGGTGACGATGATGATGATGATATGCAGGGCAAAATGAAGTCGGGCAAGGGATCTGCGACTGCGAAGGCGGATGGATGGGAGATAAAGTTAGTAGCGTACAGTGCCTGGGTACGTACTATGCACAAGTACAAGGCCCATAGCACCCCTGACGTCGTTCTGCATACAACGGTTCCTCGCTGGGGAGGCCCCTGCATATCGGCGCTTGACTTGGTGAAAGTCTCTTATCGCGATAAGAGCTTCAGTGCTCCCAAACGTCACCTCCTCTCTAGGCTCTAGTCACTCGGTACCAACCCAATTCAACACCGACATCTGGCCCTAAACACACACATACACACACCTCCACCAAAGTAGCGAGGGCTACCCGTTGCCACTCCCTCACGCACCATGAAGCCCTCAACTTCCCGCAAGTTTCGACGCCGAACCCAGCCGCAGCCGGCTAGCGGTACTGGGCCTATGGACCATTTGCCTGTATCAGATTACGAGTCCGACGCTCCTCATGGCCAGCCCTCTGCCTCCGATGCTGCCACCGTAACCTACCAGACCACCCAATCCATCCAGGGCGTCAGCCCCATCGACGATATGAATCTCAGGGTTCTGAAGCGCTACGTTCCGAGCATTCGGTCCTATCTCAAGCCCATATCCACCAGCACTACCGTCTACAAGTGGGACGACAAAGAAGACACTTACGGCGATGCTATTGCCAAAGGCCCTCTGTTTGTCTGTAACCAGGACCCCGACATGTCTACCGGCCAACCTGTCACCCGCGCCTGCATCGTCGTCATCAATCGCCAGGCTTTCGAGAATTGCATTATCCCTTTGGCCCACCCAACCTTTGTTAGTCAGAACGACGATCAAAAGCGCCTTATCGAGGTTCACACCGCCAATCCCCAAGGCGACATCGTCGTTTGGGGCCTCTACGTAGATCTCGACGGTCTGGATGCCACCTTGGCTGCCATACAGGACAGGTCAAATGCAGTGCGGAGGACAGCTCAGTGAAGGCTGCTTGCGAACAACATTCTTATAACTGGACAGAGCGTCAGGGCAGTCATGATTATATGGCGAAGTCATGAGCATGCCTGTCAGCCGACTCCTTGTGAATACTGATGCGGCTCTGTTTCGCACCGGAACAACATCTATGCTCGGCCCGTTCTCTACGCCCTCAAAGGGACCGGGCTTGCGTGGAACAAATCATCTGGCCAGGTCATAATCGCCACCCTCACTTGCACCGCGCGCCAAATAGAAAGACCAAATTTCGCGCAGAGGAAGGCAGAAGACTCTGTACAGTTGGCATGCCTTACGAATCAACTTGGAAGGCCTGAACTGCCTGATTGAGCAGTCATTCGTGGCATACTCGTTTCTTGGAAAATGCTCATGTCTTACACCTGGTTTAGCGTGTCGCTTTCGCCGACATTTACTCCTCAACCTCTAGTCGACCCCCCGTCATAGCCCGGATAGCCTCACCTCGAGCCATCCACATGGCGGGCGTGACAAACGTTGTAACCGACTGGAATGAAGCAAGGACAACCTTTCGGAGAGCACCGATGAGCGCGGAATTGGGCGCGCTGTGCACTCACGTCATGGCACGATGAGAACGGCCTAAGCTCTGTTTTGTGGGGGCCGACATGGACCTCAGCCGGCTTCCATCTAATCACTAAGCCATGTGGTGCTATTCATGCTAGAAAAATGGTACCCACGTGCAGCAAATGGAAAATGCCACGTTGACTCCCTTTTTGCCTTTCATTTCCTCTCAATTTTATGCGTAACTACTGATGTCCAGCAAGGACACGGACGGTGCAGATGGGCTTGACGTTACCATTGAAGAAGAGAGGTTCAGCGCCACTCGCTGGGCTGGGTCTGGATCGTGATCGTGATCGAGGTTCGAAGCCGAGTGTGGATTGGCATTCACGTACGTGCCAGTGAGACGGCAGTAATTCTTCCACGCCCTTATGGACATCTTCTAGAACTTCGTTTCGTGTCTCTCAAGGGGATGAGTAAAGAATTAAGCCTTGTAGCAGTATCGATGCATTCCTGTCCGTTGTACTAACGTCATCACCAAAAACTTCAGTATGGCCGCTGGCCTTCCATCATGGAACATAAAAGGATGTTCTCTTCTCGTTCAGGACAACGTTAGAAATCAATTCATCAGTACTGTTGCCTGTCCCTCTTCTCAAACCCCATTTTACTCAGCTACTTCCTGGAGCCCTTACCTATTTTAAGATGCAGGTCAAATACCTACTCCCCTTCTTCCTTCCCACTGAAGCAACAAAATTTCTCCTTCCCCTCTATGTCTATCCATCCTGGCAAGGTTGGTGGAATAACATCTATGCAGCTATCGCCGCGAATCCCGATCTAGAATTCCAAGTTATCGTGAATCCTGACAACGGCCCCGGTGGCAATGACCCAGGATACAATGGCGACTACATCAATGGTGTGACTCAGCTGAACTCGTACCCAAACGTGCATACATTTGGATATGTTTACACAACCTACGGCAGCCGTTCCATGGCGGACGTTAATCAAGACACGTCCTACTGGGCAGGATGGAACACCTATACTGCAGCGAATATTTCTATGAACGGCATCTTCTTCGATGAGACTCCTAATTGGACTGGCCAGCAAGGCGCCAGCGACGTTTCTTACATGGCCGAAGTGACGGAGTACGCCCATTCATTATTCGATAGCGAAACATATGCATTCGAATTGATCTACAATGTCGGCCAACAGAGCAATCATCCGGAGTATTTTGACGAGGACATGGCGGATTATGTGATAGTCTTCGAGAATTACGCCGCTCAATTCAACAGTCTTGTTCTCCAAAGCAACGTACCAGCTGGACTGGCGGACAAGTCGAGCATCTTGCTTCACGACTTCACGACTAACAACAATCCTCTTCCTGCTTCAGATGTACAGCAATGGCTCCAACAATTCAGCGACGCCGGCATTGGGAGTGCGAACATTCTAAACTACGGCTACAATCAAGCAGAGAGTAGCGATACGCCTGCAGCAATTGGAATTGTTGCAAATATACTTGCAAATGCTTAAAGATTTTGGATATTATAATCGCACGCAGGTGATATAACAAGTGGATTAAGCAACTAGAGCGGGTATAATAATATAATAAATCTATTGAATTAAGTAAGTGTATAATATATAGCAAGCTAAGCTTATACTTAGCTATTAGTCTATAATAGTTGTGAATGCACGGTGAATTTATATAGTAATATCTAATAATATAATAACTGCCTCGACTCCTATTAAATCCTTTATCGGATAATAAGCTATTAAGCTTATAGCTGCCTAGTTAATTATAAGAATTTAATAATTAGAATATATAATTTAGGACTTATAGCAGGCTTAGCTAATTACTCTAACTACCGCCTTTACTCCGGTAGGAGTTTATAAAATAGAAAAACCGGCTTCTTATAAAGGCGAGAAAGGAGCGCTATAAGCCTTCCTTATTTAATATAAGGCTTACTTCGCATATTATTAGGCGTAGTTTATTAATAAAGCCGATAAAGTTGCCTTTACTAAGTATAGATTAAAAGGAGATACTTTAGCCCAATATAAACCTATTTTATAAAACCTTTTTAATAATAATAAAGCTATTTATAATAAAAGAATTAATT